>PVJS01004073.1:41675-71558 GCA_004027185.1 Glis glis
AGAGAGAGAGAGAGAGAGAGAGAGAGAGAGAGAGAGAGAGAGAGTGAGAGAGAGAGAGAGAGAGAGAGAGAGAAGAGAGGAGAGAGAGAGAGATCGCGCGCGCACTGAGGTTGGCTGCGAACCCGGACCCTCCGGTCTCCGCCTCCCAAAGTACTGGGATTACAAGCGTGCGCCACCACGCCCGGCCAAGGAGTTTCATCTTGATGGTGCTGTGTGGCCGAGGGAGGGTCTCCTGTGGCTGCCCCACTCCCACCAGCCAGCATGCTGCCCACACCTGCTGGCACCCCGTGCCAGGTCAGCTCAGGGGTTCAGTAGCTTGGGGGAGAATGTGCCATACAGACATGGTGAGAGGGAATAGAGGAGGCCCAGGAAGAGAGGAAAACAAGAGGCACGTGGACCTCAAAAGTGCAAGGAGGACGGTCTGGAAGGAAAGAAGATGGAAGGCGGGTGAAGGTTAGAGAAGGGGCTTGGGGGCTCCGTGTGTGATGCCACCGCAGATGGCTCAACAATGGTTAGAAAGTGAATAGGTGAACGAGAGAGAAAGCACACAGCTTTGGCCACTACCACCTTCCCAAGCGCTCCCACCCCCTAGGATTCTGGCCAGTCACCGGGAGGGATCTGAGCCTTCCGCATCTTCACAATGGGGCCGGCCCTGTGTCTGCCTGCACTTCCCTGGTTTTCGGTGGCCTGAGACAGCCAGGCGCACCAACCCCTTGCCTCTAATGCTTGCCCCAGTCCTGCAGGGTACCATCATCACTGTAATGTTCTTTATTTAAAAATACCTTCTAGCAGGGCGTGGTGGCACACGTTTGTCATCCCAGTACTTGGGAGGCTGAGACAGGAGGATTGCAGGTTTGCGGCCAGCCTCAACTACTTAGTGAGGCCTTCTGCAACTTAGTGAGACCCTGTTTCAAAATAAAGAATAAAAATAGGGCTGGGGGTGTAGCTTGGAGGTAGAATGCCCCTGGGTTCAATCCCCAGTGCCGCAAATAAAATAAAAACCTTCTGAGTGAATAGAACACACATACAGAAACGTGCAGAACCTAACGCATGATTACAAAGGGAACATCAGCACGACCCCCTCCCATGTCACAGAATTGAACAGCACCTGCTCCAGACGCCCTCCCCAGCCGCGCATCCTACCCCCTATCTTCTAGACAAATAAACTATGACTCAGAAACGTAGTTGCCCAGGATCATGCCAGGACCTGTCCCCAAACCTAGGTCATCTCTTTACATCTCAAGCACTTGCCAACCCCACCTGCTGCTTCTAGAAGCAAGACTCCAGGCCGGGCCCGCCAGGCAGTACCTGAGCTGTCAGCTTCACAGCTGGACACAAGCCATTCCTGAGTCCCGCTGGCTTGGAGCAGCCCATCAGTCCGAAACTTCAGGGCTGAGAATGAGTCACCTCTGTGGTTCTGAGAAACAGATGGCCGTTTTAGGGGCAAGAGGAGACGCGGAGGTAGGAGCTGGCGCATGCACGGCTGGGTTGAGCAAGGCTTCTTTGTGGCTGATCTTGTTTTCCTCTGGTGCCCTGACAAGCATTCTTAACAGAACATGAACGAAGACCACGAGAAAGTGCTTGGCTTTAAGCCTTCCTGCATCACTTTGGAAAATAACCAGCTACCATACAGATTTCCCTCCCAGCTGGATAGTTCTAAAGCATTGTTCTTTTGTTATACTTTTATTGGTGCATTATAGTCTCACATCATAATGTAGTTCATAGTGATGGTAGCACACATGCACACAGCACATGGCGGGCTTTCCCCGGCTCCCTCCCCATCCCCCCTTCCCCATACAGGGTACTGAGACTGGCATTCCTATTCTCACATATGTACATAATGTCCGTGGAAGTGATTCCTTCGTTGATCCTCCCTCTCCCCCTCCCCTTCCCCTCGTCCACCGCCCTGGCTCCACTGGGGTTTCTCCTCCATTATCTGGAGTCCCTCTGGTATCCCGATTACTCCCCAGCTTCCGCCTATGAGAGAAAACATATGACCCTTCCCTTTCTGTGACTGGCTGATCTCACTTAACATCATGTTCTCCAGGTCCTTCCATTTTCCCGCAAATGACATGATTTTATTCTTTATCGCTGAGTAGAATTCCATTGTGTGGATATCCCATAATTTAGGGTTCCATTCATCTGTTGATGGACACCTAGGTTGGTTCCGTAATTTGGCTATTGTGAATTGTGCTGCTATAAACATGGATATGTGTATATTTGTATAATTTTCTGATTTCAGTCCCTCTGGAAAGATACCCAGGAGTGGTGTAGCCAGATCCATTCCCCGTTTTCTGAGGAATCTCCAACACTGATCTCCCTAACAGCTTCTAAAGTATTATTCTTTGGAAGCTTCCAGAAGTAATAAGAGAGCCGGGCGTGGTGGCGCAGACTTGTAATCCCAGTACTTGGGAGGCTGAGACCGGAGGATCGCAGGTTCGCAGCCAGCCTCAGCTACTTAGTGAGGCCCTCCGCAACTTAGTGAGACCCTGTTTCAAAAATAAAGAATTAAAAAATAGGGCTGGGGGTGTAGCTCGGAATTAGAATGCCCCTGGGTTCAATCCCCGGTACCGCAAAAAAAAAAAAAAGAAGTAATAAGAGCATCATCCTGTGTGGACTGTCTCTTTCCGTTCTGAATGACTGTAGTTGTTACCTGAGCTTGGATCCACAGATGCAGCAGGACTACAGCTCAACCTCACAGAGAACAAGTGAAGGAAACCAGCCCATCTTCGTCTGGACCTCCCTGTGCAAGGAACTTGCTCGCATTCTCTGTCACTGATGGAGCCCAGGCAGCCTGTTGAACAAGCCCCATACGTCTTTCCCCACCATACCAGCTTCTCTAAGCTTCATCTTCTGCATCAGGAAGATGGGGATTGTGATCATGAAGGACAAAGGAAATAAAGTGTATGAATGTCTTTGGAAGCTCTAAAGTGGCTCACAGACGCAAAAGATTTGCTGTCATTGCCATCCTTGGTGTTACGCCTCCAGGCACTTCCGTGAAAGTTGGGGGGGGGCCCTGAGACCCTCTCCTCTGCTTAGCACTCCTTAATCATTTTACAAATGTTTCTATCTGAAACTTAGGGCAAGCCAAAGGGGAGGAAACATCATGTGTGTGCAATATTATTCTAATCAAACCAATGCATCAGGAAATTAGACTGCTAGGCCAATACCAACTCTGGAGTTTAATTCACATTAAACAAAAGTAGCCAAATCCTGAGAAGTTGCATAGTTTCACCCTTGTTTCCTGGGGAAAGCTCTCTCATGGAGAGGTAACTCTAGCTCAGACCCCATTTGGTGAAAGAAAGTGACCCCAATTCTCAAGTTCCAATAGAATGAGCAACTCTCAAATACCCCATGGCAATTGCTTTCTGACCTTGGTGTCTGTCCAGCACAGAGGCTTTGAAGAGCTGTTAAACTGGCGGGGGTGTGTCCCTGACTACGCCTATGGTGTGTACAGCACCTAGTGAACCCTAGACTGTCAACCCAGAATTTCATACTCATCACAACACCTTTTGAAAACAGTGGCAAGATAAAGACATTTCAGACAAGACAACCTAAATGTTCATTACCAGGAACATAAAAAACTCAGTTGAAAGAAATTCCTGAAGACAGCCATGTTTAATTTCTGTGGTTAAAAAGAACAAAATTGCTGGACAAAAACACCATGTAATTCAGGAATAAGGTAACTAGAATTAGAGTATTTTAAGTTTCTTATGTTGCCTAACAAGATGATTCAGATTTCAAACGTGGATGATAAAATTCCTAGGGGAAAAAACACTAAAAGAGCCGGGCATGGTGGCGCACACTTGTAATCCCAGTACTTGGGAGGCTGAAACAGGAAGATCTCAGGTTTGCGGCCAGACTCAGCTACTTAGTGAGGCCCTCCGCAACTTAATGAGACCCTGTTTCAAAATAAAGAACAAAAATAGGGCTGGGGTGTAGCTTGGAGGTAGAATACTCCTGGGTTCAATCCCCAGTGCTGCAAAAAAAAAAATCATTTTCTCCTTTCCAAAAAGTTATACCTTCTTAAATATCTCAATGTAGAATTTAAAAGTAGTCAACATCCTCATTATTCCTAATCTTAAAACTTTTAGATTTCTATTATTTATCCAAAATACTTTAAAACTTCTGTTTATCCAAAATATTTTTCTTCATGTACCTCACACACACAAAGAGGTACTTCATGTACCTCTTTGCTATATTTTTTCTTTTCAGTGTTTTGAGAACATTTTCCCTGCTTTTAATTCTAATAGTACTTTCCTCGACATTTTCCCAGAACATTCTTTATCCTGTATTTTTCTGTCAAAGTTAATTGTGAAATGGAACACTGTTTCTGATGCGAATATAGCATAATTTTACTTACCAGCCTCTTTTTCATCTCTACCTCAATCTCAAGGTCCCATTATTTCTCAATTTTTGTTAAGACAGGTTAATATAGTCAGAGCCAAATACTTATTACTAAATTATTGCTTTACCTGTTATTTATCCTTTTGAGAAATTTAACATCTCACACTCCATTTTATAAACAGATTTATAATTATTTAATTTAATGTTTAAGTGGTTTCGGTGTTCACTGAAGTCTTTGGTGACATGGTTAATTTAATAAATTGAGTTTTTCTTTACCTCTAAATTGGTTAAATTCTTTTCTTGAGATGAACACAAAAGTGGTATAATTTCTGAACACTTGCATGTCTGAAAATGTCTTTTCATTTTCTTTACCTATGACAGAAATCTTCACTAGGTATAAATTCTTAGGTTAGAATTTTTCTCCAGAACTCCCTATTAATTTCTGCCATTCTATTAGGCTATCTTATTTTTCTTTTCTCATAGATAGCTAGCTTTGTTTTTGATTTTATCCTTATAATTTATTATTTTGCCAGGATGCATTTCATTATAGAATGCTTTTTTTCTGGAACATAATGAGCCTTTCCATCTGTCCGTGCAGATCTTTCTTGAGCGCCCCCCATCCTTATTCATCCTTATCTTTGAATATTGCCTCAACTCCACCTGTTCTCACCTCATCCTCAGAAACACCAACTACCCTGGTAAGGGGTCGCCAATCTGTGTTCTACTGTCTGCTTCCACTCTCTTACTGGTACCATCTCTAGGTACTCAGAGTTTTGAGAGCTTCTTTGTTCTCAAAACGCTAATTCTGTTTTCTGAAGTATCAGTCATGGTTTTTAGTTTGTTTTTAATGCAAATGATTGCTTCTGCGTTACGTTCCTATGAGCCTCACCACATTCGGCTCAGCATGCTCTCTCCTCATGGCTCTCTATTTTTGCTTCACAAGTGGCACCTTTTCTTATATTACTTTGAAGCAGCTCAACAGTTTCCTCAAAATTTCTTCTAGATCCTGAAAAGGAAATTATACACTGTGTATAATTTTATGACTCCTTAAAACAATTTCCCTTCGCTCTTGTTCCTCAGTGTTCTTTCCTAAGTCCCAAATTCCACCACTCCACCTCACCCGGACCTCACTTCTGGCCACTTGACTCATTTTGGGCGATGCCAAGAGATATACCTGGCAATATTTTTGCTTATATTTTACTGTTGTTTTTAAATGTTTTAATGTATATGTACACTTCAGCAATAATTAAATTATTTTGAAAAAATAAAAATATTTTTTAAATTCTTTCTTTAAAGTACTCTGCAAGCAGCACAATACAGAATTAATACTTACAAATCTAGGATATATAGAACGATTCTGATATTAAGATGGTAGTTTAAAAATAGGAACTTTTGGGATAGGGGGTGTAGCACAGTGGTATAGTGCTTGCCTAGCATGTGTGAGATCCTGGGTTCAATTTTTAGAACTGCCCCCCCAAAAAATTTGAAAATATCTACTTTTGCTTCCAAAAGGAGAGATTCTGCTATATTAAGAAACAGAATGAAAACATGGTTGAACAGTTCCCATATAAGCACCAATTTTATTCCAAATAATCACATAATTTTAAGAAAGAATTTTTTTCCTAAAATACTTTTATAAAAAGTAACCCATGTCATAAATTCTGCAAATGCTGTCTTGTATATTAGCAATACCTCAGTTAACTGAAAACATTCCCAAAATTCCATAGCTTCTACAGATTTCATTTTAAAAACCGAAAAACTTTCTAGTTATCTTTCATGATAAATGATGCTACTGGTAACTTTACTTAGTAGAATTGTAGTTACTTTGATGATTTTTACACTTCTACAAACAAGCAACACATACATATTTATAAACAAGCCAGTCTAATGACCTGCACTGGAGGCTAGGGAGTTGCACTTTGTTAAACCCAAATTGAACAGAGTTGAATTCAGGTTGATACAGAGAAAGGCATGCTCAGGATGTGTTGTCCTTTGTATTTCTTGAAGCATCAGATGAATTGTAAAAAGTTCAAAGAGCTTCTTATTACTCCTGTAAAAAAATGAGTACATTATTTAATTACACATACTTGGGAAATTTATCTGTAATGAACTTGAGAGAAAACTTATGTGTAAATGTGAGGAAATAGCATTTGTTTTTAAAAATAGTGGAGAAATTGGCTGACTAAAGGATTAAGATGCTGAGACAAACAAAACAGTTTTTATGAGACAAGCCTGAAGTAGAAAAGCACTAAAGAAAAAAGAATGTTTTATTGTCCAGAAAACTATACTAATTCACTATTAGAGAATGAGGACTCTTTTCTTCCCCTACAGCTAGAAATCATTAAATACTTGATCATCCTAAGTAAGCTAGCTTTTAAAGTGGAAGAGTATTGGTTTACCTTCATACTTAGCTCCAGAATACTTTTCTTTTCTCTCTCTCTCTCTCTCTCTCTCTCTCTTCCTCCCTCTCCCTCACTTTCCTCTTTTTTTTTTTGTTTGATACTAGAGATTGAACCCAGAGGCATTCTACCTCCAAGCTACACCTCCGGCCCTTTTTAGTTTTTATTTTGAAACAGGTTCTTACTAAATTGCTGAGGCTGGCCCCAAACCTGCAATCCTCCTGTCTCAGCCTCCCAAGTACTGGAATTACAGGCATTCCCCACTGTGCCTCGCTCCTATTTCTAATAGTACTATTATAATAAATTAAATTTACTATTGTAATAAATGAGATTATAGTAACTTTATTTTCAATCAGTTAGAATTCTATCTTATATTTTTTTCCTTGTCTAGATATATGTATCTCTTGAGAGAAATTATCAGATAATATTATCTACCATCCATTTAATACAAAAAGATTTATTTTTGTGGTCTTAAATATTTATTTCAAGACTCGTTTGAGTATCAGCTATTCCCAATCCTCTTGTTCTTAAAGTCTGAAATGAAGATAAGCTGCAAAACACATCATAAAGAGTAAAATATTTTGGCCCAAGGATATAACCATACTTTGGATCTACTTTTTAAAAACCCCATGAAATAAGAGGTAAAAAAGAATTAAATCTAGGTAATGTTAATACAGCTTCAAGTCACTACAAGATAACTGCAACAGGCCTTGAAAACCTACTGATTACAAATCAAGAGAATCATGGTACAGTCTGCAAAAAAAGGGAATCAGGAAATTGATAAGTTTCACTGATACCAGGCCAAAGCTAATAATTTGTTGAGTTGAGAACAATGTTCTAATTTGGTAATTAATCATTTACTTCAGTGTACTAGGCATGGCACCAAACAAAACTTACGGATTCACTATCAAAATCCACAAACTTGGCCAGGCGTGATGGCGCTCACTTGTAATCCCAGTACTTGGGAGGTGGAGACCAGAGGATCCGGGTTCGCAGCCAGCCTCAGCTACTTAGTGAGGCCCTCTGCAACTTCGCGAGACCCAGTTTCAAAATAAAGTATAAAAAAATAGGGCTGGGGGTGTAGCTCGGAGGTAGAACGCCGGAGTTCAATCCCCGGTACCGCCAAAAAAAAAAAAATCCACAAACTTTTTAAAGATGCATTACATTTGCTATTTAAGTATACTGAGGCCTGATAAAATATCTAAGTTCTCTACCATGGAAATCATAGATGAGGGGATACGACCAAGAAAAGAGGTGAACCAAAATCATAATTTTACTGTGATAAAAATGAGACTAGAAGGTGTCCATATGTGCCTCAAAGGAAACACAGACTACACCAGCTTCAGGGAAAATATAGCCTAAAATCCATGTCCTTAATTTATAATTCAAAAATTGTCATACCATGTTTAAATCAAGGGAAAGAAGAAAGAGGGAAGAGAAAGCTCTTGATTCTCACAGCAAAACACAAATCAGCAGCAGTAGGAAGCCCATAATGGTTTCCTAAAATAAACCCAGTTTACTGAAATCACTTAAAAATCTCTTTTGCTTGTGTCATTCTCATTCCCTAAACTCACTTTAGTACATTAATAAGGAATTACAAAATACATGTTTACTATCTTATTTATCTTATGGTGTTATAGAATATCAATGTATGATTTGTTCTGGTATTACCGCTTGAATGCCAAAAACTGCTTTTACTTCTATATACTTGTCTGAAGTTATTTAAAGTTTGCTTAAAGCCGGGCATGGTGGCGCACGCTTGTAATCCCAGTACTTGGGAGGCTAAGACAGGAGAATTGCAGGTTCGCGGTCAGCCTCAGCTGCTTAGTGAGGCACTTTGTAACTTAGTGAGACCCTGTTTCAAAATAAAGAATAAAAAATAGGGCTGGGGGCGTAGCTTGGAGGTAGAATGCCCCTGGGTTCAATCCTCAGTACCGAAAAAAAAATAAAATAAATAAAATAAAATAAAAAGTTTGCTTAGCTGAACTGAACTAGAGAAACAATTAGATGATCTTAAGATAAATAGTCTAATTCTATCATTAAATACATGGTCTTAGGTAAGCATTAACATTCATGAACCTTAATTTTCTACATCTATAGCCTGGAAATGCTGATATAATAATAAAAGTTGAACAGGTATGGAATTCAGAAAGGCCTACACGATCACAATGAGGTATCTTTCAATAAAACAAAGTCAGAAGAAATTCTTACTTGATTTTGGAAAGTTTCTGTAGAATAATACTGAGCTTTTCTAGGATTTGAAGATCAAGCTTAGGAGTTCGAAGCAGCACAGAACAAGTTCGAAAAAATGAGGAGTTGCTACAGGCTTCCAAGAAAGGCTGCAAGGATTCTGAAAAACAAACCACCAGTGCTATTAGGAAGTAGCTAAAAAGGAAAATAAAAAGAAAACCAGAACTGTGTGAGTTATTCATAAATACTGACTTGGATTTCCATTCTTTCTAATTAAACTTTGGAGCAAAATTATCATCTGAAAAATTAAAACATCCACTGGCTCTTATTGAATGTCACAAATCAAAGAGATTATTTTCCCTAACATCAAACTTCTTTTAGCTAAAATTTAACAGAAATACCTTACTTCAAACAGAGAAGTTAACTTCTTCAATAAGCCCATAACTATACACTTAGTTTAAATAATTGGCAACAAGAAATTTTGTTGAAGTAGTAAGTTAAAAAACCAATGCAAAAAAAAAGCCCTAAATTTGAGAATCTTCCTTGAGTATTAATGAGAATTTATGTAATCACTGGATAGGAAAGAACTTTTTGAACATAAAAGCAAAAGAGGTTCAGCTATACCACTCCTGAATATCTTTCCAAAGGGGCTGAAATCAGAAAATCATAGTAATATATGCATATCCATGTTTATAGCAGCACAATTCACAATAGCCAAATTATGGAACCAACCTAGGTGTCCATCAACAGATGAATGGATTACAAAATTATAGGATATACACACAATGGAATTTTACTCAGCGATAAAGAAGAACGAAATAAGGTCTCTTGCAGAAAAAGGGATGGAGAACATTATGTTAAGTGAGATTAGCCAGTCCAGAAAGTAAAGAGCTACATGTTTTCTCTCATATGTGGAAGCTGGGGAGTAATCAGGATACCTGTTGACTAATCTAATACAATTTCACCAAATCTGAAATTGTGGTGCCACAAAGTCATTTTACTCAAATAGGCCAACTATTTCATAAAATTACATTTAATTTTCCTCTCACTACAAGGAGAAAGATTTAATCTCTATTAAAAATATCCAGAAAGAGTCATTTATGATAAATAGATATTTATGTCTGGTAGGATTTTTTTCTCATTAAAATAAAAATTCATGTGAAACAAGTTGGAAATCTAGTCACTTGTAATCCCAGTACTTGGGAGGCTGAGACCGGATTGTGCTAAATTAGAAACGATTAAGAGCAAGCTAAAAGAACTTGTTATACTAATATTAAAAACCACAAAGAATGCATGCTTGTAATCTCTGTACTTTGGGAGGCTGAGATAGGAGGTTCGCAGATTCAAAGTGTTCAAAGTCAGCCTTGGCAACCTAGTGAGGCTCTAAGAAATAAGATCGGGCTGGGGTGTATGTAGCTTGGGGGTAGAATGCCTCTGTGTTCATTCCCCAGTACCAACAAAACAAAACACACACACACACACACACACACACACACAACACACACACACACACAAAGAAAAAAAATCCCAGACCACAAAATATCACAAATATGAGTTAGCAGATTAGCCATCTACATAGTCCAAGTATTCCTGCCCTGCCTTCCATCCCTCCAATAAACAGGAAGGATGAAGAGGCAACAATAGAAATATTTCTGTCATTATTCTTGCTTTAAGTAGAGATATATTTGCTGATCTCACTCCCTCTGAGCAAATAAGATATATACAATTAGATGTGTTGAAATGCAGAGAAAGAGGCTCCGAGAGGCAACCTTTGCAGGTGTGATCACGTAACAGATGACCCGCGGAAACTGACAAATTAGCCAACACCTGGACAAAGGGGTAGATTTTAACTCTTAGTGATACTATTGGTGACCCAATTATACAACATTGAAATATCTTAAGCATTTATAATATTATAAAATGCAACAGTGTCTGTTATGTGGAGTTATACAATCAGACCAAAGGACATCAGAAAAACATTCCACTTTCCTTTTTTACTTACACAAAATTTAAAAACTTACTAGATTCTACTGTCATCTGAAGCAAACTGTCAATGACATTAGATAGGAGTCCTTTACTAGATATTCTCAAATGACCTAATATTACTGGAACAGCTTGATACTCCAAAAACAAGATTTTTCCTTCATCTGTCTTCAAGTCCAAACAAAGAGAATCAAATGCCTGAGCCAGGTAATCAGCTGAAAAACAAAATAAAATCATCTGCATATCAGTAGTCAAATTGGTAATCAGAAACAGAAAGTAAAAAGAGGAAATCATCACTCAAAAATTAAATGACAAGAGATCACAGGCTAAATTTAGATTCATTGCCCTACTCAATTTGTTAGAACTCAATAGGGAAGGGCAGAGAAGCAACATTACATTATGATAGGGTAAATTTCATTTAGAATTTTCATATTTTAGTACTTAAATACAAGTAGTGTTTATCTTTTCAGGCTTGATTGTAACTGTTACATGCTTCCAAAAATTTAAACAGCATTAGTGGTTCTATGAATATAAGATTATATTTTTTGAGCAGGGATTGGTGGTGCATTCCTGTTGCAGGTTTGAGTTGCCTCAGCAACTTAGAAAGACCATTTCAAAATAAAAAATAAAAAGGGTAGCTTAGGGGTAGGTAGAATGCCCCTTGGTTCAATCCCCAGCACACACAAATAAAGAAATTATTTTTTGTTATTACTTTCTAAATGCTTACCTATTCTAAAATGTAACTTTACATAAACTTGCTAAATGGGTTTTAAATAAATATTCCTGACTCTTACTAAAAATCAAGTATTAGTCCATTCAAAGACAACTTCAGAAAACTGGATATGCTCCAAAGTATTACTTTTTGTGATACATCTGTCATAAGAATAAAAGCAAGATTTTGCCAAGGTCACCACTACAATAATACCTACTGGTCCAGATTCCCTGGAATTCTTTTAAAGATGTTCCACAGATGACTAGGAAGCCTCTAAAGTCAGGATTGATAAGCACTAATCAATGCAAATAAAGCATTAGATGCTTGTATCATTACACTTTACTACACCAAACAAACCCAACCATTACTCAGTTTTTGTTTTTGTTTTTTTCCGCGGTACTGGGGATTGAACCCAGGGGCGTTCTACCTCCAAGCTACACCCCTGGCCCTATTTTTTATCCTTTATTTTGAAACAGGGTCTCACTAAGTTGCGGAGGGCCTAAGTAGCTGAGGCTGGCCGCAAACCCGGATCCTCCAGTCTCTGCCTCCCAAGTACTGGGATGACAAGCGTGCGCCACCACGCCTGGCCCATTACTCAGTTTTAAATGCGACCTATATCAGTTTTCAAAGACTCTCCTTTCACAAAATTATTCAAAGGAATAAAAAACTGTTCATGCTGTTCACATACTACTGAGTTACTTTTTCTAATGAGATTTGTGTTTAAAGGAGAAAGCAGAAGAATGTCTTGAAATACAGTGAAAGTATGGCAAAATCACTGATTAAATTTTACTGCCTTCTTAGCTTTGTGATACATTTTCTTCTTTGCTGTTTTAGCTTACATAAATATTAAAGAAACAAAATCCTATTTATTAAGAATGAAAAGTTGAGAATAACTTGTGTGAAATTAAAATATAGATGAAATAATTTTGAGAAATTAAGACCTGTGCCTCTGAGTCCATTTTCAGAACACTCCTTTTTCTTTTGGTAGAATTTAGTTCAAGGAAAGCTAATGTTACTGTACTTAATTTTGTAGTTAAAAAACAAACATGGAAAATAAACAAATATTAAGTTGCTGGAACTGTGTTCAGACTTGTCTTATTTTTAAAAAATATATTATTAGCAATTACATACACATTAGCAACAACACAAGCATAATATAGATGAATCCTCAACCCTCCACAAGAAACAAGTTTTATCACAGCACCACCTACTGTATTTAACAGAAATTACTTCATTTCATATTAATATGTACATGATTAAACAGGGTCAACACTATATTGTATTTTTTAAGTTTGCAAGTTTAAAAATTATCCTTTAAAATTAGTTTTAGTGGGTAGAAAAATAGTATTTGGTTATTTTTTCAAGAGTAACCTTATCTTTTAGAGATACATCAAATTATGTCATTTTAATTTCTCTAATAGTGAAGATTTTCTAAAAACAAGACTAATTTATCATCCAAGATAATATTTTTAAACATTTCAGCTACCAATTATCAAAACTTTTCTCTTTTCATAAATATGCTATATTATTGAGTCTTTTAACAAGGTCCTGACATTCAAATGTAATCTTTTTATTCTTTACCAAAAGTTGACTTCTGACCTTAATCAGTATGAGATAGGGCAGATTAAAAAATAATTAGAAACTCTTTGCAGCAATTCCCATCAGAAGGTGAGCTCCGCTGCCCCCTTGGAGCCTGGGCTCACCATGTGGCCTAACAAACTGAGTGCGCAGAAATGACGCCCTGTGGTCAAAGACCCTGCCTCAGGCCCGATGGAGGAAGGCTGTTATGGTCGGGAACTGAAAAGTCCCCAAAGTCTCAGTTTCATGATGAAAGCGTCGTCCCCTGGTCCCCATGCAGCAAGGTCCAGCGGGAGGACTTCAGCAATGACTGGATCATGAAGCCTCTGACCACTTCAGTGGATCAATCCTCATGGTGGACTATCTACTGACAGATGAACAGACTACTTGGAGGTGGGACCTAGTCGGAGGAAGTAGGCCACTGGGGACAGGCCCTGCAAGGGCTTATCTTTCCCCAGCCCCGCCTCTCTCTGTGCTTTCTGGCTGCCCTGCGGTGAGCAGCTTTCCTCTACCACGCCTTCTGCCATGAGGTCTTGCCTCATTTCAGGCACAGAGCAATGGAGTCGGCCAATTCTGGATTGAAACCTTTGAAACCATGAGCCCAAATAAATTTTTGCTCCTCTAAGTTGTTCTTGTTGGGTAGTTTGGTCACAGTGACGCAAAGCTAATAGAGGCCAACCAAAAATAAGGGAGCCCAACCCACAGCCCGCTGAGCCCAGCCCAAACTACCAACCCAAAGAACTGTGAGCTAGTAAATAAAATGTTTTAAGTCACGTAGTGTGTAGTTGTTTATTATATAGCAGCAGACAGCTAATGTAGTCTAACAGATGACCCTAATTCTGATCAAGTAAAATCAACTCTTAAAAGTTAATAATAAGCAATAACGATAGCAGCTAGCTTATTAAGAGTTTACTATATGCCAGACTTTTCCTAAACCTTTACATTAAATCTCTCATTTAGTCTTTAAAAAACAGAACTGTGATGGAAACAGAGGCAACCTGTTCAACGTCATGTTGCTAGAAGGGAAGCTGAGATTCAGATGTTAGTTGTTTGACTACAGAGTTGACGTTCTTAACTACTATATTATATTGGCTTCCTATCAAATTAAACATCCTGATGTCTGAGAACAGCAACGATGCTCTCCATTTCTGTAGGCATGAAGTATCAGTACATATTTTAAAAATACACAAATCTCCACTAGTTCACAGCCAAGTACAGAACTTAATTTGTATATTAGTGTGTATATGATGAATTCCTTCACATATATTACCACATCTGCATACTTATAATTGTTAATGACATACAACATTGTGCTACCCTCATGATATTAAGGGTCCAATATCTGGGGTCAAGATCTGGGTCCGTTATGTTTGCTGGACCCTTAGGTTTGCTCTTCTGTGAAAATGGCAACACAACCTACCTCGTAGAGTTACTGTGGGAAATAAATGTGAAACCAAGTACAATGACTAAAGCAAAACATCTAAATGGTAAAATAAACATGTGTTCACTAAAACAATAAAGTTAACGAGGGACTACTTAGTCTGATTTTTCAACTTCCATTTCATATCCTAAAGCTAATATTACATTTTTAAATATAAAACTTTTCAGAAAAAATAACGAATAAATCTTAATTATTTAAACAATAACAAAATTGTTTAAAATATTTATATTGCTTAAAAACATAATTATTTAAACAATGACAAAATTATTACACAATAACAAAAAATCTAATTAAAACCTATTGGAAATTGTCTACTTTCTCATGAAGACTTTTCCAAAAAAGACTCCAACCATAGTTATACCACAGAAAGCTTAAAATCACTAGATATTATGTCAACAAAAATAACTGCAAACACACCGTTGAGTGAAAACAGTAAGTGGTACAAAATAATTGGGAATTTTTAACACCCAAAGTGATACTGTGTTTTCTAGAAGTTTACACACACAGAAGTTTCAAAAGTCTGGAAAAAAGCCTCAGCCACTTAGTGCAACCCTGTTTCAAAATAAAAAAATCAAAAGAGCTGAGGGTGGAGCTTGGAGGTAGAATGACCCTGAGTTCAATCCCCAGTACCAAAAAAAAAAAAAAAATTTAAGTAACAACAACAGAGTATACAACAACTGTAACAGAAATTATCTCTGCAGAAAGACATAGGATTTTGGATGGTGGGAAAGGAGGGGAAACCTTACAAGTATTTTGAATACTTTAATTAAAAACAGATTTTGAAAGCCAGGCATGGTGGTGCACACCTGTAATCCCAGTACTTAGGAGGCTGAGATAGGAGGATCACGTTTGAAGCCAGTCTCATCAACCTAGTGAGGCTATCAACAATTTAGCAAGACTGTGTCAAAACAAAAAATAAAATAGGGTCGAGGATGTAGCTCTGAGGTAGAATGCCCCTGGGTTCAATCCCTAGCAACACACACACACACACACACACACACACACACTCACACACACACACACACCAAAAAGAAACCCCACCAGATTTTAATATGTTCTATTTTCATTTGTTTCAAAATAATTTCTAATTTTCCTTTTGATTTCTTTTTTGATCTATGGGTTATACAAAAGAACATTATTGAATTTCCATTATTGATTTTCCAGATATCGTTCCCCTGAGTTCAATTTCCAGTACTGCAAAAAAGAAAAAGTAATAAAAAAAGAAAAAGTGCTCAATGAGTACTACCTATCACTAGTAGTATTTGGAGATCTAAAAGCTGCCGCACAAGAGAACAAGGTCAGTGTCCAAAAACGTTCTGAGAGGGACTAACAGCTATAAAAATAACTGAAAACACAGAGAGCTGCTCTGGAATGGTTGTGCCTGTCTCCTCCTGTCGTAGCCTCCAGTTACTTGAAGCTTACTTGAAGCGCAGTGATGCTGGGGGCCTAGGTTCTGACGACAGTATGTCTGAGGATCTCCTCCCAACATCTATCCTACTGTCTGAAAACCTCTCCAAAAGAATTTGTGTTTCCTCTTGTAGGGCTGGGATCAAATCAGGGGCCTTGCGCATGCTGGGCAAGCACCTACCAATGAAGCTCTGCCTTTTAATTAAGGTATTTATTATCTCTTTTGTTGGCATATTAGCTATACCTCTTTTCTTTTACTGGTTGATTTAGGTCTTATACATAAACGTGCTCAAATTAAGCTGTCTCTACTCTTTTTCAATATTCATACTTCTTGTCTTTTTACAGATCAGCACATCTATAAAAAGTAAATGTCCAGGAGCAGTACATGTCCAACACTGTACTGCATGAAAATCGTGACAAGGAACACCTAATTCCCTCCTGTTTTATTTTCCCATTTCCAATAAATGTCCCTTATTGCATTTTTATTTTAGAGTTTATCAAAAATGAACATTACTTTTTATCAAATGTTATATGTGGATATATAATTTTGAATATTTTTCTTAATTACATAATTAATGGTTAAGAATTTTCTTGTACTAATGTGGCTTTAAATTCCTGATAACAACCTTTCTTGATCTCTGGTGAATATGTAAATTTTTAATGTGTGGCTATAGTTTGCTGCTAAAAGTGTGTGTGTGTGTGTGTGAATATGAACACATAAGTTCCTGCGATAGGCCTGTGGTTAACTTTATTTTAGACTAATAGTGACTTTTCATAAGTGACCTTTCAAGTAGTTACTATTTGAAACTGATTTTGAGAACCATGAAGAAGCAAAATAACTAAGAAGACAGAATTATGCTATTTCGTTTTTTCATTAGTTCCATGCCATCTGGAGTAGCTAAATACAACACACCTCAGAGAAAGTAGTCAAATTGTTGTCCTTGCCTACTTAAAAAATCTACCATTCTGAGTCATGATTTAGCAAAAAGAGAGACACAAACCTGGTATATTTATTGCTCAACTACACTGGCATGACTGACTTTAACAAAAATTCTCATATTTAATAAACCAGAAAGATAACTAGTTATAGGGTCGACTTTGGTTGAAGCTTTCCCCTCCCTACCTCTCCCCCTCCCTTGTGTTCTGTCCTCTTTCCCTCCCCTCTTCCTCCCTCCCTCCCTTTTCTTTGCAGTGCTGGGGATCAAACCCAGGGCCATGTGCATGAAGTATTCCTTTTAGCTGATTCATTTCCTTATTCACTCTTATATACCAAGCACTATGCTCGATACAGGGCGAATACAATGGTAAATAAGACAAGTTTTTTTTTTCCTCAGTAAGCTTACAAAGTAGTGCGGGAGTGATAAACTTTTACTGTGAAGGACCAGATAATAATTTTATAGGCTTTGGAGACCATATAGTCTCTGTTGCCAACTATTCAACTCTTGTTGTAGGGCAAAATAAGTCGTAGACAATACTTAACAAATAAGCATGGGTGTATGAGAAAATTTTATTTACAAAACAGATGGTGGGCCCCACGAGCTACAGTTTGCCAATCTGGTTCTCTAGTGGAAAATAATAAACTAGCAATTCCACTTTATGTGGCAAATGCAGCAACGGTTGTAAGCAAAGGCGCTATGAGAACGGGGTCTAGGAGAACCAGCACAGGCTTCTGGAGGCGGCAACAACCCAACTAAAGGCTCCATCTTCTCAAACTCAGCAAATAAAAGGATTTTTTTATAATGTGCCATCATTATATAATAACTCAAATGTTCATTCTGAAAATTTAAAACACATTTGACTATAAAATAATTGCTTTATTATATAGTATCTCTCCTAGCTGTTTATGAAAAACTATTTTGTAAGTACACTTGAAAGCTTACCTTGAGTGACAGTTTTGAGAACAATTAAGGTTGATAAAAATCTCAATGGCAGATTGGAGCTCTTAAAGAAAACAGCTGTCTTTGGTTTATTCTCCACAGAATGCTCCAAAGAATTATCCTGAATTCCTTTAATTACCACTCCTTTAAATATGTCTTCCCCCAATCTCCTCAATGTTGATGTCATAGTTGAATGCTGTTAAATATATGTACAATTTCAATAAATTTACTCATGCTCAGAAAACATCTATTATAAACACTGCAATTAAATATATGAACTAAAAGTAAATGAATTTCTTGTTAATTAAAAAAATAAAATGGAAGTAAAAATATGCATCATTGCTCCCCTATCACTGATAAACGGCTTCTCAGGTGCACCGTACTGTATTCACTTATGAAATGACCATCTACGTTCTAGAGTCTGTCGTCTTCAGTTCACTGACTATAAATGTCTCCAGTGACTCTGAAAACTTTTAACAATTTCAAAAGAATAAAATACTGGGTTAGAATTATGAAGAATTCTCACGGAGAATAAATTAAATCAAGAAAAATGGGCAAAATAGGAATAAGGGCATAGAACAAACTACCTCTAGCATAACAGTGGGTCTAGTGGTTTCCCACATATCTATTAAGAATCAAATGCAAGGAAACTATCTCAAACTGCTGCAGATGAGAATGTTTAAGCCAGACTTAGATATTACTTAAAATTTCCTTTGTGATGACCCAATTCTTCAATCCCATGTCACTGAATTTTATAATCGTTTCCCCCATCTGCATGTGGATTTGTGAACAATGGGTTTCCTACTCAGTATTGGTCCTGCAATAGAGAGAGGCTGAATGATTAGGTGATGGGTGGCATAAGCTATGCAATCTAATCTGAATATATTGTCAATAAGATTTTAATATCATTAGGAAAAAGTAACATATATGATTCAAATCTCAGTTTAAAGTGATAATAGAAATATTCAAAAATCTTAAAGTAATTATGTTAACATGACAAGATTGCAGAATTTTACTTATTTTGTTTTAAAAATTATCTCTAATGCTTTATACAACTTTCATAGTGGGAAAGATTGTTTTTTATTTCTTAAATATGTGTGTGGATACTACTTCTCTTTCATTGACAAAGAGAAAAAAAACACAAAAAACATATCTTTTATTGTTGCTGAGTTTTCACCTAAAAACACCAAAACCAATATAGAACCTAATGTTTGGTTTTCAACCTAAAATCACTCACCATACCAAAAATCAGGAAGATCTCAAACTAAATGGAAAAAGACAATAAATAGCTGCCATTACCAATATGACAAAATGTTAGAATTACCTGACCAAAAAAATTAAAGCAGCCATGATAAAACAGTTATCAACAATTTTAGAAAATCTAAGAATAGAAGTCCTAACAAAGAAAATATAGGAGAAGAATCAAGTTGGAATTTTAGAACCGGAAATACAATGAACAAAATAAACTCAGGGGACAGCTTCAACAGTGGAATGGAGAGGACAGTAAGAAGAACTGTCAACCGGAAAACAAAGCGACAGAATACAGCCAATCCAAACAACCACAAGCAAACTAAACACCACCTCCAACAGCACACAGTACTTCGAGGAATTGAGAGACTGTCACAAGAAATCTAATGATCATGCTATTAGAGTCCTTGAAGGAGACAAAAATCAGGGAGATGAAGAAATACTTGAAAAACAATGGCTAAAACTTCCCAGATTTGGCCAAAAAAAAAAAAAAAAAAAAAGACTAAAGAAGCTGAGCAAATCCCAAACAGGATAAATCCAAGGAGAACAATACAAAGATCACCTTACATGTATGAGAAAAATAATTCAAATAACAGTAGATTTTTTAAATCAGAAGCCACGGAGGCTAGAAGGAAATGGCACAACATTTTTCAATAGTCAAAAGTAAAAAACCATCACCCCAGAATCCAATCCCTTGTGAAAATATCCTTCAGAAATGAAAGGAAAATCACAATATTAAGATGAAGAAAAACTAAGAGGAACTGTCATCAGAAGATCTACTCTAAAAGAACAGATGAAGTTAGAGATCTCTAAACAGACAGGAAATGCGAAAAGAACCACATGTGGAGCGTGAGGAAGAAGGAAGAACACAATAACCAAAAATACTGGCAAACACTACTGGCTTTTCTTCTTGATTTTTATAAATTATGTTTGATGGGTGAAGCAAAAATGAAAACGAATGTGTTTCTTTTTTTTCAGTACTGAGGATTGAATTTAAGGGTACTCTCTGAGCTCCCCCTATTTTATTATATTATTTTATATTATTTTTAAACATGGCTTCACTAAGTTGCTTAGACTAGCCACGAACCTGAAATCCTCCTGTCTCAGCATTATAGGCATGCACACCATGCCCAGCTCTAATGTGTTTTTAAATGTTTGTAGAAGAAATATTTAACATGATTACATTATGTTAAGGGTGGGGGATGTTAAGGAATAAAAAGAGAGGTCATGTTTCTATATTTTACTCAAACTGGTAAAATGATACCAATACACTAATAAATTATTCATATATAATATAATATTAAAAAGAACAACTAAAATGCTATAAAAAGAGATATACCCAAAGTATTATAGATAAATGAAAACAGAATTCTAAAAAATATTCAAAAATACCACAAGAAATCAGGGAAAAGAAACCAAATAAATGAAAAAGATTAAAAAACCTAAACAAAAAATAAAGTGAGTTTAATCCCTAACATGGCAATAAGTACATTAAATGTAAATGACCTATAACACCAAATAAAACACATAGATTAACAACATTGATTTAAAAACATAACCTAGCCGTATAAGCTGTCTAACCAAAAAGGCCTTATTTCAAATTTAACAATATAAGCAGATTGAAAGTAAAAAAAGAGAACAAGATGTATCATGAAGACATGAATCAAAGAACTATACCAATATGAGATAAAGTGACTTCATAAGCAAAGAAAATGACCAGGGAGAGATGGACACTATATAACAATAAAAGGGCTGAACCACCAAGAAGATCTAATAACCCTAAATGTATATGGACCAAGCAAAAGAGCTAAAAATTATGGATGGCAAAATGATGGAACTAACAAGGGAAACATAAATTTAGTACATAGCTGGAGATTTCAGTACCATCTTTCAACAACTGATGGAACAACTAGACAAAATATCAGCATGGATATAAAACAATTTATGTGTACCATCAAATAACAGGAATTAATTGACATTTAAAACACTCCAACCCAACAACAGAATACACACCATTAGCCATAAACCAACCTCACCAAAAAAACCATACTAGAACAGAAAGATAACCTACAGCAAACTTCTACGTAATGCATGGGTCAGACAGGAAGTGTCAAGGGAAATTTTTAAAAATATTAAATTGAATGCCGGGCGTGGTGGTGCACGCTTGTAATCCTAGTACTTGGGAGGCGGAGACCGGAGGATCCGGGTTCGCGGCCAGCCTCAGCTACTTAGTGAGGCCCTCTGCAACTTTGTGAGACCCGGTTTCAAAATAAAGGATAAAAAATAGGGCTGGGGGTGTAGCTCGGAGGTAGAACACCTCTGGGTTCAATCCCCGGTACCGCAAAAACAAATATATTAAATTGAATACAAATAAAAATGTAACATATCAAAATTTGTGGGACATGACTAAAGCTGAACTGACAGGAAAATAGCACTAAATGTACACATTACAGGAGAGGAAAAGTCTCAAATCAATAATCTAAGTTTTTGCTTCAGTAACCTAGAAAAGGATGAGCAAAATCAACTCAAAGCAAATAGAAGAAAATAATAAAGATAGAAGAAATCAGTGAAATTGACAACAGAAAAATAATAGAGAAAATAAATGAAACAGACAATCCTTTGAAAGATCATTAAAAAAGACGAACTTACAGCAAAAAAGACAACGTAAAGAAAGAAAACTCAAATAACCCATATCTGGAATGAAGCAGGGTTCGTTCCAGACACTACCTTCAGTGTTAACAGACACCTGAAGATAGCAAAAAGGGAATACTCCACACACATAAATCTGACAACTTGACAAAGCAGTTCAGTTCTCAAAAAACACAACTACAAGTCAGCAATATGAAGTATATAATTTGAATAGACCTACAACTATTAAGAAGGTTGAATTCATAATTTAAAACCTTCCTAAAAAAGAAATCTCTAGGCCCAGTTAGTTTAACTGGAGAAGTCTACAACTATTAAGAAGGTTGAATTCATAGTTTAAAACCTTCCAAAAAAAGAAATCTCTAAGCCCAGTTAGTTTAACTGGAGAAGTCTACCAAATATTTAAAGAATTAACACTAACTCTACAAATTTTCTTCCAGAAAATATAAAGAATGGAGTCCCCATTGTGTGTGTGTGTGTGTGTGTGTGTGTTGTACTGGGGATTGAACCCAAGACATTCTACCTCTGAGCTATATCCCCAACTCTATTTTATTTTTTATTTGGAAACAGGGCCTCACTAAGCTGCTGAGGCTGTCCTCGAACCTGCAATCCTCCTGTCTCAGCCTCCTAAGTACTGGGATTACAAGCGTGCGCCACCACACCCAGCTCATGGAGTCCCCATTTTTATAAACCCAACAAAACCCTTATATAAATCCAAAGTTCAAAACAAAGAAAACACCAGGCATGGTGGCGCACACTTGTAATCCCAGTACGTAGGAGGTGGAGACTGGAGGATCCGGGTTCGTGGCCAGCCTCAGCTACTTAGTGAGACCCTTCACAACTTCATGAAACCTGGTTTCAAAATAAAGTATAAAAAAAATAGGGCCGGGGGGTGTAGCTTGGAGGTAGAATGCCCCTGGGTTCAATCCCTGGTACCGCAAAAAAAAAAAAAAAAGAAAACCACAGATCAATATTCCTCATGAATATAAATGAAAAATCCTTAACAAATACTAGTAAATAGAATTCAGCAATAAATAAGAAGAATTAAACACCACAACCAAGTGGGCTTGATTTCGGTGATACACAGCTAATTCAATGTTTGAAATTCAATGTAACCAGTTAAAGATTAAAAAATACATGATCTTATCAATCAATACAGAAAATTCATTTGAAAAATTTAATACATATTCATGGTTTTAAAAAATTCTGAAACATAGGAATAGAGGGGAACTAACTTAAATTGATAAAAAGCATCCATAAAAATGCTATGGCTAACAAATACTCAACGGTTCCCACTAAGACGGAAAACAAGGCAAAGATATCTGCTCTCACCACTGTGCACAGTCAGCACAGTGCTAGAAATTCTAGCTAATTCAGTAAGCTATGCAAAAGAAACTAAAGGCATGGGTATCAAAAAGGAAAAAACAAAACAAAAGCCACTGCCTTTATTTGAGACAACATGGTTGTCTGTGTAGAAAATCCCAGGGAATATTTAAGAAATATTAAGGTTAAGGTCACAGGATACAAAATAAACAGAAAAATCAATTATATTTCTATATGCTATGAATGAACATGTGGACACCAAAATTAAAAAGATAATATCAGGTAAAGTCACATAAAATTATCTGTTTAGCTAAGAAAAACATGCAGTAGAATTCTATGCAGAAGACTAAAACACTGATGAAAGAAATCAAAGTTCTAAATAAATGGAGACAGTTTATGTTCATTAATTGGAAGACTCAACACAATAAAGATGTCAATTCTTTTCAAATTGACATATAGGCTTTAATGCAATTCTTATCAAAATCCCAGCAAGAAATGTTAATAGACAGGGAAGATTATTCTCAAATAGAAAGAAAACACATGCCAGAGAGAGAGAGAGAGAGAGAGAGAGACAAGATCAAGACAATTAACACTCAATGGAGTATTACCTGAAAATAGATTCATATTAGTCAATTACCTGTGTCCCACCATCTAGCTGCCGTAAGGACCAATATATGAATTTTATGAAAGGCTCATGAAGTTTGACATTCACATATGGCATCCACTGTAGCTGTTCTGTCATCACAGGCAAAAGCTAAAGATAAAATGATGGAAAATACAAAGACAGCGTTTTTAGATGTCTGAAATTACCACAATTTCCCAAAAAATAACTAAAAAGAAAAAGAGAAAAGAATTTTCTAACAAAAAGCCTTCACTCTAAAACTATGCAATACAATTTGGCAGTATGTATCTGAAATTTTAAATATGTATTTCCTTTCATCCAGCAATACCATATCAAGGTATTTAAGGAGATTAACCTATATACATATACCCTATGAAGGCTAAATGGTTAAATAAATATATAACCATTAAAAATTATAAGCTAAACCAGGCGTGGTGGCACATGCTTGTAATCCCAGTACTTGGGAGGCTGAGACAGGAGGATTGCAGGTTCGCAACCAGCCTCAGCTACTTAAGTGAGGCTCTCTACAACTTAGTGAGACCCTGTTTTGAAATAAAAAAGAATAAAATAGGGCTGGGGGTATAGCCCAGAGGTAGAAGGCCCCTGGGTTCCATCCCCAGTACCACAATATATATTACACATACACACACATACACACACACACACACACACACACACACACACATATTAATTTTAATAGGGTCCAAAGTGAAAAATTTTTAAACTGGTCAATTTTCTATCAAAATTACTTTCAATGTTTTTCACTTATAAAATACACCAGAGGCTTTTTCTCAGTTAATGGGATTAATCTTTATAATCCAATTATATAACTGAATAATATATTTATAATTTTTAAAACAAACCTTCACACACTTTTCTTGAATATCACTTCTCTGAGTTTTGGGCAGCAGCTTTTCACCATCCACAGCAGATTCTTCCTGTTTCACTTTGCTAAGGTGATGGTCTGAAATCCAGTCCATGAAGACAGTTAGGAGTTCGTACACTTGCCCACTGAGTGGTACCTAGTGCCAAAAATTAAATCAAACATTTATTTCAGTTCACTACCTCATATAAGTTCAAAGGCTTAAATCTGGTAAGTGATTACAGAAAAATTTACCTCAGGTGCTTTCTGTATATTTTATAATGTGTTTAAGGACAAAGCTTCTCTAAATCAAAAGAAATTCCAAACCAAAGATTCCCAATTAATACTGAAAACAATCCTGGCTAAGATAAATAAGGCAAAAAAACTCATAAAAAGAAAACTAAAAGAGCTTCACCTTATTACTAAAATACAGAATTTTCATAAAAGTTCTTTATCCACATTTGATAAGTCAGAAGAGTAAAATTGGCTTTAATTCAACAGCATCAACCATCCATATCGAAAAGATTCTAAAAACTTAAAGGTTTCCAGAGCTAAAGAATTTCCACAATGGGATTTCATATTTTCTTCTTCCCACAACAGTTCATTTGTGTCTTTACAACATAAATTCTAAAACTATGTTATATAATTTTTTCCTATAAATCCTATTCTCTGAGAGCCTACCAAAATAGGAACATTAAGAACAAAATACTTCAAATAATTTATAAATTTAATTAAAATGATGCAATGGCTTAGATTTAGAATGTCTCCCTAACCCTCATGGAAACAAGGTGGCAATGTGGGAAGCAGGGCTTGGTTGCTAAGGAGAGGTCCCTGGGGTGCGACCTCGGGATTCCATGGCTCCTCCTCCCCCTGCTTCCCTCTCTGCTTCCGGCCTCTGTGATGTGAGAGCGGAGCTTTGTGCACATGCTCTCTCTCCGCTTCCCACCGCCATGCTCTGAACTTCACACCCCAGCGGCGCGTGGACCGAACCCAGAATCTTCCTTCTGCTAAGTTGTGTGGTCAGTCATTTTGGATTATAGCAGTGAGAATGTTC
Source organism: Glis glis (assembly GCA_004027185.1). Classification (NCBI taxonomy): domain Eukaryota; kingdom Metazoa; phylum Chordata; class Mammalia; order Rodentia; family Gliridae; genus Glis; species Glis glis. The sequence goes on from PVJS01004073.1 coordinate 67,365, forward strand.
ACTGAGAAATGATTTTTGTCATACCACACTAAAATGGAGTCGAGGGACCATGAGAAAGAAAGGGAAACTCAGGTCAGACACTTACTCTAGGAATGACTTCACAGAAACAGTCCACAAAGTAGGCTGCTCTGTTTTTACTGAGTAACTGACAACAGAACTGCCAACTACAACCTGAAGACTACCTTTACACAGTAACTGCTGCCACTTGCCCATCAGCTTGCTAGAGTTCCTGCACCGAAGGTGCCCACGAACTTTCTTTCTAAATAACTTGTGTAAGTTATGGAACCAACGTAGGTGTCCATCAACATACGAATGGATAAATAAAACGTGGTATATACACACAATGGAGTTTAACTTAGCCATAAAGAAGAATAAAATTGCCAGGCATGATGGCACACGCCTGTAATCCCAATGCTTGGGAGGCTGAGACAGGAGGATCACAGGTTTGAAGACAGCCTTGGCAACTTAGTGAGAACCTGTTTCAAAAGAAAAAATAAAATAGAGCTGGGGGTGTAGCTCAGAGGTAGAATGCCTCTGGGTTCAACCTCCTGTACCAAAAAAAGAACAAAATTATGTCACTTGCAGGAAAATGGATGGAACTGGAGAATATCATGCTAAGTGAGATCAGCCAGACTCAGAAAATCAAGGGCCACATATTTTCTCTCATATGTGAAAGTTAGAGAGAAAACAAGAAAAAAATGGGATCTCATGAAAATTAGAGGAGAAACCAGTAGAGTAGTGTAAAAGGACTGGGGGAACAAGGAGGGGAAGGAAATGAAAGGTATGGGGAAGGAAACATCAAATAATGATATGTGCACATATGAATGTATCACTCTGAATCTCTATCATATATGGGAAGAGAGGAGGGGAGAGGGAGGTGTGGGAAGGAAAACATACCAAAGTGATGTTGTGTGCACACATGAATGTATCACTATGAACCTCACAATCATGGACAATTACATTGCACCAATAAAAAAATTAAAAAATAAGTTCTGAAACAAATAAAAACCAAAATAGCTTGTATAGATTTCTCTGTCCTAATAAATCCCCAACTTTCCTTTATTTTTCAGTCATACCAGAGGCCACCCTGGCCTGTGCATGTATATCTTAGATTCATGCTAAAAAGAATGCTTACTAAATGAAAGAAAAAAAGATTAAAGAACAAGAGAAATTTTCCCAGATTACCACTGGAGAAATTTTCAATCACATCATACCTTACAAGTTTTTGAAACTGGTACTTTTTCTTGTTTTAAACTTTTCATTTCGTGAACAGCTTGAGAATTTCCTTTCAATCTCTGTATGGTCATAAACTCATACTTCCTCTGCAATAGTACATATCCATGAATTAAAGACCAATTGTATGAAAAGTAAACAAATCCAAAGGCAATGATGTTAAAATTCACTTGTGAGAAGAGTAGGCAACTTACCTGTAAGTTATCTAGACGAGCTTGAACTCTTTTAGCCTGAGTCTCCATTTTCCTGTTTTCTTCGCTTACTTCATTTAACTAGGGACGGAAAAGTTAGGTATTTCAAATATAAAACTTAAACTCATTTCATACTAAGGATTTCTCAATCTACTGCCTCATCTGGTCTACTCAACCAAGCAATGTAACAAAGCAGAGGCAACATTCATGATTAAACTAGGTCACAACTAAAAAAAAAAAAAATCACCATTTTTCCATAAAGCATTAATAGTGTCTAAGAAAGTTTACCTCAGTCTATGAAAAATTTTCAAGACTCCTGACATCATAAAGGCACAGAGTTTAGTGGGAAATATTTATTGAACTACAACACATGTAAAGAAAAGTATACAAATTGTAAGTGTGCAGTGCAATGAGTTGTTGTTTATATTGTAATACATATTTGTAAACAATGGGAAGAACTGACATCTTTACAATACTGAGTCTTCTCACCCGTGAATATAAAATATCCTTCAATTTACTTAGGTTTTCTTTATTTTTGCTTTCTTTAATGTTTTGTAGTGTTCAGTATAGATGCCTTCCACATCTTTCTTCAGATTTATTCCTTGTAGCCAATGATTTCTGATGATACTACTTATGGTACTTTTCAATAAATAGCACTTACTATTTGATCACTATTGGTATTTAGGAATATATTTGATTTTTATATATTATCTTATATTCAGATATTCTGCTAAATTTGCTTATTCATTCTGAGTTTGTCTATATACTCCTTTGGATAGCTATGTATATAATCAAGTCATTGGTCAATTATTATTGTGGCTTCCTTTTCAATCCTTATACTTTTTCCCCTTATTGCACTGACTAGAACATTCATTACAATGTTCTAGTAATGCAATAACTAGATTCAAAGTTATGCTGGCCCTCATATTCCCCCCTCTCTTTTTCAGCAATTGTGTGTGTGTGTGTGTGTGTGTGTGTGTGTGTGTGTGTGTGTGTGTGTTTTACTGAGGACTGAACCCAGGAGCATTCTACCTCTGAGCTACACCCCCAGCCTTTTTTATTTATTTTTTATTTTGAAACAGGATACCGCTGAGTTGCTGAAGCTGGCCTCAAACCTGCAATCCTTCTGTCTCAGACTCCCAAGTACTAGGATTACCACACCTGGCCTGTTCTGTTGAAAGCAAATCATATTTCCTCTATAAAAGCCATGTAAAAGCCAGAAATTAATTTTACTGCTTTTTTAGTTTTGTTTTGTTTTTTCCTCTAGCCACTTTTTTTTTTTTTTTTTTTTTTGAGGTACCGGGGATTGAACCCAGGGGCGTTCTACCTCTGTGCTACACCCCCGGCCCTATTTTTTTATACTTTATTTTGAAACCGGGTCTCACGAAGTTGCAGAGGGCCTCACTAAGGAGAGAGAGAGAGAGAGAGAGAGAGAGAGAGACAGGGAGGGAGGGAGGGAGAGAGAGGGAGAGAGAGAGAGAGAGAGAGAGAGAGAGAGAGAAGAGAGAGAGCTGAGGCTGGCCGCGAACCCGGATCCTCCGGTCTCTGCCTCCCAAAGTACTGGGATTACAAGCATGCGTCACCACGCCTGGCCCCTAGCCACTTTTAATATTTCTCTCTCAAAAGAAAAATCTTAATTTATTATTTTGTATAGAATAAAAGACATTGTATATAAAATACTATACATGTAAGAATATATATATATATATTCTTCCAGAGAGAGGCTATCTTTTCCTCTGCTAGATATTTAAAGCAGGAATGAGTACCTTAGTTTGATCAGGAACTGAGATCAATCAAGGCCAGGTTTCAGTTTGGAGAGGGTTCTATCTACCTCTAATTCACCTGCTCCTAAAACTCTACCCTGCTCACGTTAATTCAGATCACTGGAACTCTCCCTTTGATGGGTCTTGAACATTAATCTTTGTCTTCTCAGCTTGGCAAGACTTAATATGAAAGGCTTTTAAATTATTATTATTATTAAAGTAAATTTACATCCAGGGCTATCATAAATTACTATGTAAACCAGTCCCAGAAATAACAGACCTTTTTATCCAGCAATTTCAAAGTACATAGCATTCGTTGTATCAAAAGGTGGTAAACTATGGCCTACACGCCAAATATGCTCATTGTTTGTTTTTTCAAATAAAGTCATTCTGGAACACAACAACATTCATTCGCTGACATGCTGCCTATGGCTGGTTTCGCACTATGATGGCAGAAGTGAGTCACTGTGACTAAGACCAGATGGAGTACAGAGCCCAAAATATTTACTATCTGGTCCTTAACAGAGAAAGTTTGCTAGTCCCAGATCTATACTAAACAAAGTAACCAGAAAAAAGCATTCTGCCACTTAGTACCAGAGTTCCCCCTCAAGCTCTTTTATTTAGGATACATTAGCTCATAAATACAATTACCAATAGGTCCAATCACTTAATAATCTGCGTATCCAGCCAATTATCACACATTCATGCAAACGCATGCAAAATTATTAAGGATTATAGAAACCTAAAAGACAGGTACAGAAAACAATGTCCCTGTACTAGTAATAAAGAAACGCTTCTTTTTTTTTTCTTTTTTTTTTTTGCGGTACCGGGGATTGAACGCAGGGGCGTTCTACCTCCGCGCTACGCCCCCGGCCCTATTTTTTTTTTTATACTTTATTTTGAAACCGGGTCTCACGAAGTTGCGGAGGGCCTCACTAAGGAGAGAGAAAGAAAGAGAGAGAGAGAGACAGGGAGAGAGAGCGAGAAAGCTGAGGCTGGCCGCGAAC
>PVJS01004074.1:0-71336 GCA_004027185.1 Glis glis
TCCCCTCTCCACACGCCCCTGACCTGAGGCTCCCTCTCCACATGCCCCCCTGACCTCGTTGTAGGACCCACCAGCTGCTGCCAGCTCCAGGCTCCACAGCTGCTCTCAGACACCTTTTGATGGCTCTATCTTTTAAAGAGAACAGTAGGCTGCAGCTGCCTCCCCCTGCGCTGTCTCTCATCTAGAAGGGTAATGACCCTACCTGTGGGTGTTTCTACAGGGCCAAGGACCTCATGCTGTCTGCATAATTTGGAAGTATATTAAAATGGAGATTTGAAAATAAATACTTGTCTTCACAACTGAGATTCCTTCCACCTGGCCCCCATTGCATCCTATATAAACTTTACAGTAATTATATTGAATTATAATTATTTGGTATATGCATGCATCGGGGCTCAGAACACAGTATCTCAAATAAGGCACCTTAACACCTGAGAAAACTGCGGAAGCATAAAGGTCACTTGAGCCTTCTCCCTGGTTTCTCTCCTGAAGCAAGGTCCTAAAAGAATCCTCTCACCCACTGGAAGTAGGTTAAAATACCCTCATTCCAGAAGGTTCGAGCCCTATACACAGGCATCAACGCCCTTACCAAAGGGCCCCTAGTTTATTACCATTAGTCATTCCCCTTCACCCTGTACTTCTTCCTACTTCCTTCTTTCTTCTTTCTCCATAGAATTTTGAGGTACAGCCTGGAGATGCAGCAGCCATCTCGAAATCATGAGGTGAGAAAAGGACTCAGCCAACAAACATGCTCTGGGTGGAAGAGCAGAAACATGGGAAGAGCCCAGGTTCTTGATGGCAGCAGTCACACCAGCAGTGGGTGGGCTGCGACTGGGCTTCTTGTTATGGGAGGGGGAAAATAAATCTCCCACTGTGGTTAAGTTTTCTCTTATTTGCAAACACATTCCCACCTGACATAATTAGTATGTTACTCATAAGTATGCATTTAAAGCACCTAGTGTTGTTTTTAGGATGTAGTAGATATCCGTTAAGTGTTTGCGTACTCATTTTCTTATTCATGCAAATGTTGACACGAACAGATCTTGAAATAATGAATAAATGAATGAATGATTTTTTGGACAGAAGGCTCATCTTCCAACAACAGACTATCCCCCAACTTTAAGATGTGTCCAATAATCCTATAACAGTTTTGTTTCAGACTCTGTGGACTATATTATATTGGTCCTAGACTTTATTCCCAAGGCTCACTTCCTCCTGTTAAGAAAAAGTAGTCCTTTTGAAGCTGCAAATCATGCAGCAAACAGCAGAAGCAGCCTCCTTGCGCTACCAATTCCCCAGGAGTCGTATTTCAGGTATGCTCTTCTCCGCAAGGCCGGTTGGCAGGAGAGTGGACCGTACCAGGCCTAGTCAGGTGGAATTAGCTGCATCTTTTTCTCTCCAACCTGGGCTGCCCAGCATCAGCATGTGCACCAGGTAGGGTAGTGGGTGGAGCTAAGAGCTGAGGCTTCTGAGCCCAGGAGCAAGCTAAGAGGCTTCCAGAGGGCTGGTGGTTACCAAAGGCTGCAAGGAGCTCCATTAAGGAAACCAATTAAAAAAGTAGAGAAGAGACATCAGCCATCTCAGACTGAGCCATGAGGCAACTCTCCAGGACCCGGGCTTCTGCTCTACACTGGAGAATTCCTGGGACTCTTTTTTAATTTGTTCAAACACTTGGCTCCAAGCAGTCTTGAAAAGGTTGTTAATGCCTGGCTTTGGGGTGGACATTTTATGCTCACTTTTAAAATAGTATAGGTGAGTTTTTATCAGTTAGATTTTTGTGTGTGTGTGTGGTACCGGGGATTGAACGCAGGGGCATTCTACCTCCGTGCTATGCCCCCGGCCCTATTTTTTATACTTTATTTTTGAAACCAGGTCTCACGAAGTTGCGGAGGGCCTCAATAAGGGGAGAGAGAGAGAGAGAGAGAGCTGAGGCTGGCCGCGAACCCAGATCCTCCGGTCTCCGCCTCCCAAAGTACTGGGATTACAAGCGTGCGCCACCACGCCCGGCTTTCAGTTAGATTTTTAAAATCTTGAGTAGTTGACATGCCAGGCACTATGCTAACTTGCTTTGTATGCCTTATCTACCATGCACAGGCCTCCTACTGTGGTAGGTGTTGTTATTCTTCCTGTGTTACATGCAAAGAAATTGCAGCTCAGAGAGGTTAAGAACTTGTCCGAGATCACACAGGACCATGAATGCAGGCTGGGGTGTTTGTCTCCCCTTAGCCTTCCAACCATCCTTTGTGCTCTGTGCCTTGAAAGTGGACAGCATACTACTGCGACCGCCACTGTCCCAACCTTCCCCACCCTGCTGAGGCTCTGGACCGCAAGCTCTGCCTCCCGTGCCAAAACCCACGTGGACAAGAACCTCTTCAGTTTGACAAGCAGACTTACACTGAGGGGGATGTTGCATCTCGTGTCTTCTGGATCGAAGGCCTCAACCTGATAAATGAATCCAGGTCTTGCTCTTTCTGTTATGTAGAGGTCCAAACCTATACCCATGTCCAAAGTGGAACAAGAAGCGTTTTATTACAAAAAGCCAGACACAACCAAAAAGGACGGAGAGTGTTGGCCTCCGGGGACTGAGGGAAGGGATAATATAGGCCGTGAGAAAGGCCACCAGCCAATTTGCACACGTGGCTCCAGTTATAAGAATTAATAAAATGCTGTGGTGTCAAATCTTTTTTTTATTTCCTCCATTGAGAAGTGACCTGGGGTACCACTGTTTGGGGGAAAGAGGGAGGTGATAAGAGCAGAGGGTTGGGAGGCAATCAGGGTAGGAACCACCAGTGCATGGCGGCTCCCCGTTCCCAGTCCACTCCCATGTGCAAACTGCTCCGGAACTCTCGGGCACTGGCATCTTAGCAGAAATGAGCAGCTGCCATGAAGGACGCGCTAGCGGAAAGAGAAGAGACAGATAGGGTGGGGAGGGTGGCGAGGCTCAGAGGAAGGGTCCAGGATTCCATTTGATCTGCTCAGAGTTCTTCCTGGCAGTATTACCCACTTCCACCAGCCCCACCCAAGGGGTCACCCCTTGCTCTGGCAGCATGAGTTATCAGAAGTGACTGGGAGGCAGTGTGCTGAGGACCTGCCAGATATTTTTTCCTATTATTTTCATAAGGCCCTATAAAGAAGATATTGTAATTATTCTTAATTAACACTTTACAAATAAGGGAACTAAGGCTCTGACACATTAGGAAGTAGTCTGGGCCAGTCAGTGGTAGAATCGAGATTCAATGCCAGCCCATCTTATTTCTGAGCTTGAGCTTCCCTTCACTCTTGTTGCTGTTCATGCCTTTGTTTAAAAAGAAAAAGTTTTACTGAGCCGGGCCTGTAATCGCAGTATTTGCTGAGGCTGAGGCGGGAGGATCACAGGTTTGAGGCCAGCCTCAGCATTTTAGCAAGCCCCAGTCTCAAAATAAAAAATAAAAGGGGGTTGGGTATAACTCAGTGGTGGAGCACCCCTGGGTGCAATCCCCAGTACCACACACATAAAAGAGAGAGAGAGAGAGAGAGGGAGGGAGGGAGGAAGGAAGGACAGACGGACGGACGGAAGGAAGGAAGGAAGGAAGGAAGAAGGCCGTAGGCAGGCAGGCTTTTGCTGAGTGAGCACTATGTCTCACACACCGATCTGCATATCTGGAAGACAGAAGTTCCCAAAACAGACAAAACCCTGCTTCCACAGAGCTTGCAGTGCAAAAGGAAGACATGGGTAGTAAAAATCAGTGAGTAAACTCTGTATGGTAGGAGAAAAAAATCAGGGAATGGAGAGTTGTGAGTTAGGTTACATTTGTTTGTTTGTTTGTTTGTTTGTTTGTTTATATTAGGGATTGAAGCCAGGGGCATCCTACCTCTGAGCTACACCCCCAGCCCTTTTTATTTTTTATTTTGAAACAGGGTCTTGCTAGGTTGTTGAGAGTGTCGCTAAATTGTGGAGGCTGGCCTCAAACCTGCAATCCTCCTGTCTCAGCCTCCCAAGTACTGGGAGTGTGCTACCATGCCCAGCTAGGGTTACAATTTTGAATACAGTGACTATGGCAGGCTCACTGAGGAGGCAACAGGGGGAGTCATGATTCTGGAAGAAATGGGGAAGAACCCTGGAGATACAGAGGAGAGAAGACAGAAGGGACAGGGAAGAAGCAGAGGAAACGGCAAATGAGAAGCTGCGAGGTAGGCGCCTGCCCGGGTGACCTCGGGTCAGCAAGACCAGTCCAGTGGGGCAGAGGGAGTGCGGAGAATGGTAGCGGGGGGGAGCCAGTGTGAGGAGGGTAGGGGCTTGTCAGCTGGGGATGGGGCCTTGAGACTCTGGCTCTCCTTTAGTACCAGATGGGAAGTTCTTATAGGGTTTTGAGCAGAGAAATGCCTCAACTTAGTTGATGTTCTAACAGGATCCCTCTGGCTGCTGTCTGGAGACTAGTGGAGGGTAAGGGCAGAACCACGGGACCACGCAATCATCCAGGTGAGGCGTGGATCCTGGCTGGGACCACGGGACTGTGGTGCAGATGCTGGGGAGGGGGTGGCTTCTGGATATATTGAGGAGCTGGCAAGATTTCCAGATGGGTTTGAGGTTGGGTGTGAGAGAGAAAGAAGCAAAGACGCCTCAAGGTGCTGGGCCCAGCGGCTGAACGAATGGAGCTACTATTACCCAAGGTGGGAAAGACGCAGGAGAGGCAGAGTGGGGTGGGGCGGCATGGAAGTCAAGAGTTTGGGGGCAAGCCGGGCATGGTGGCGTGAGCTTGTAATCCCAGTCCTTGGGAGGCTGATACAGGAGGATCACGAGTTCGCGGCCAGCTTCAGCTACTTAGTGAGGCCCTCAGCAACTTTGTGAGACCCTGTTTCAAAATAAAGAATAAAAAGTAGGGCTTGGGGTGTAGCTTGGAGGTAGAATGCCTCTGGGTTCAATCCCCAGTACTGCAAAAAAGAAAAAAAGAGTTTTGGGGCACACTAAGTATGATGAGTCCACTAGGCATCTGGGTGACGTTGGGTATCACAGGTGGGCGTTTAGGTGGGGAGTTCAGCCCAGCTGAAACAAGATGCTCAGGGTTGTCAGCACACACTCGGTGTTCAAAGCCAGGAGCTTGGTGAGATCCTGTGGAAGGTTCTCCTAGGTTCTGATTCCTGAGGTTGTCCCTACTGTGTGGAGGACACTGGGCACACAGTGCCCTGGAGGAGTCAGAAACCAGCCAGGGGAAACCAGCAAGTCAGTGGTTGACTGCAGTACACAGTGACAAGCCTGTAACACTCATGTTCCTCCAGAATGATGCACTTGAGGGCCCTGAGCCTCGGTTTCCTCCCTAGGACCAGAAGGGACCACGAGAAGCAGCAGTGGAGTTCTCTGTAAGTCAGTGGACATCATGACTGGGCATGCCGAGCCGAGGACATTTCATTTATCCCCAGCTCATTAAGCAGGGAAACAGCTGCTTGTTTATTTACTTCTTCTCTTTCCTCTGTCCCCCAGGGTCCTCCCTGATGCCACCGTCTGGGCTGCCTTGCACACCCTGGCATATCTTACCTTGTGCCAAGTTGCCTTGAAACTGAGGCGGCTCATTCACATCTGTCACCTGAACCGTCAGGACCTGCAGGTCTGTGACACCAACCTCATCCTTAACATAAATCTGCAAGTCAAATATGTTTGGTTCTGTTTCAAAATCTAGCTGTTCATCCCCAGTGGTGACAACCTAAAACAAAATGCAAAATTCATGGTGACCACGTGAAAGGAGGTGTGTGTTGTATACGCGCATTTGCAAGGAGATGACACTAGGAAGGAGGTGGCCAGTGTCCCGGAGATCTTTTTTTTTTTCATTCACTGTCAGAGGAACCAGTTATTTCATCTTAGTCCTTCCAACATGTAAGTCCTGTGACACTTCACAAAAGGAGCTCCAGTGTGTGATGCTGCTTTTCATGGGAAAGAAAAATATTCAGGAGACATCCTGGTGCAATTGACTAGAGATGGAAAGTCTGAGATTTTAAAAACCTGCCACAGTTTGGGAGTAGGCTCCTAGACAAGTCCCTTAGCTACCCTGAATACAGTCAGATTTTTTTGTCATTAAGAAAGTAGGCTTCTGGCCAGGTGTGGTGGCACATGCCTGTAATCCCAGTACTTGGGAGGCTGAGACAGGAGGATTGCAGGTTCAAGGCCAGCCTTAGCAACTTAGTGAGGCCCTCTGCAACCTAGGGTTTCAAAATAAAATAAAAAGGGCTGGGGGTGCAGCTCAGAGGTAGAATGCCCCTGGGTTCAATCCCCAGCACAAAAAGAAAGGAAGGAAGGAAGTAGAGAAAGAGAAGAAGGGAAGGAAGGAAGGAAGGAAGGAAGGAAGGAAGGCAGGCAAGCCCTCTTCCCTGGGATTGCTAAATTGTATCTCGTCTCATCACTCTAATTTTCCTAAGGCTACATCCAAGAATAAATAATGAAGAAGGATACATCTGCATAAACAAGGAATATTTCCTTAATCAACAGATCCTTTGCTATTTTTGTGCCTTTCCTCTGTTATCAGGAACTTTTGTCCTCTGCACTCTAAGAGTTTTGGAGAATGGGGAGGAATAGCAAGAGCCAAGGAATCGCCCAGATCTAGAGCTGTCGCCCCAGGATCCCTCGTGGGAGGGTCCTGCTGAAGCTACCTGGAGCCAGCCTCGACCTCTCACATCTACAGGCACATCGGCCACAACGTAGCCCCTGGAGCTACTAAAAGGCCCAAAGTTCTTTGGAATATTGCTATGGTTTAAATGCCCCCTCAAAAACACACGTTGAAATTTAATCGCCAATGAAGTGATATTGGGAGGTGGGTCTGTAAAGAGATCATGGGGGCTCCTCTTCCCTTGTTGGGAGAGTGGGTTTCTAGGAAAGCAAGCTCCACTTACTGGACCTTTTCTTGTTCACACCCTCTTGCTCCTTGCCATGTGGTTGCTTTGGCTGTGTTCTGCTGCAGCAGGAAGGCCCTCACCAGATGCCAGCATCTTGACATTGTACTGCCCAGCCTCTCGCACTGTGAGAAATGGATTTCTTTTCTCTATAAATTACTCAATCTGTGGTATTCTGTTATAGCAGCAGACACCAGAGTAAGGCAGACATCAAGGACCAGATTTCTCATGTATCCTTAATATGTCCTAATAGAACTGTTGGTTCCCAGTATGACTGGGGCCTGGGGGGTAAATGTTCAGTGTGCTGTAGTGAGAGCACTTGGCTTCGATCCCCTTTCGGGGACCCTGGGGAAGTTGCTTTCCTTCCCCCAATTTTGTTCCCATGTGATTATAATTAGGGAATTAATTCTTGCTCTAGTTAAACAGCTGAAGTCTAACACATGGTATAACAAAGAGCTGGGTCGAGGTACTATGAAAGATTGGGAGGGGACAATTCACTGTGAGTTGAGTTCAGTCAGAGAAGGCTGCATGGAGGAGGTGGTGGGTATTCTGTTTGCAAGATCTAGATTGGTTAGGACAGAAGACAGGTGTGTGGGCACATGCAGTGGAGGGAGAACGGGGGACAGGAGGTTGAGAGAGATAACAGGTGTTCTTGTGTCTATCACGCCTAGGGTCAGCCTGGTAGCCACTTAAATGGGGACTACAAAGGTCAGGCAACATAGCACAGGAGTCACGTGCATAGACTCTAGAGCCAAACTGACTGACTACAAAGATCAGCCCTCTCATTATTTAACCTTTCCATGCCTCAGTTTCCCCATTGTTAAAGTGGAGATAAAAACAATATCTACTTTATAATGTTTTTTAGAGGATTGAGTGAGCTAATCTGTGAAAAGTACCTAGAACATTGTCACTGAGCAAATATTTTGCAAATGCTGGTTTTTATCATCATTAGGCAGTGAAAAACTATTTAAGAAATGTGTGTCCAGCCAGGCGTGGTGGCACACACCTACAATCCTAGAGCTTGGGAGGCTGAGACAGGAGGATCGCAGGTTCAAGGCCAGCCTCCGCAACTTAGTGAGACACTCTGCAACTTAGTGAGACCCTGCTTCAAAATAAAAATTAAATAGGGCTGGGGGTGTAGCTTGGAGGTAGAATGCCCCTGGGTTCAATCCCAAGTACCACAAAAAAAAGAAAGAAAGAAAAGAAAAAGAAATGTGTGTTCACCAGAGGAGGCCCCTGTGTTGAGATAGACCACTGTTTCCTAATTTATACCCTAGTTTCCTAAGTCTGGAGCTCTCTTCCAAACCCCAAGGTTGGATAGATCCTTGCCCTAAATATTACCTATTGCCAGCCCCTCCTCCTTGGAAACCAGCTCTGACAAGCTAGAGGAAGCAAATTGAGCACTCAAGAAAGGGCCCGAAACATCCTATCTTGGAACCAAAATAATTGTCTTGCTAGCAACAAAAATGGGAAAATTGTTTTCATTATCGTTGCCAGCATTTATTAAATGTCTATGTGCCATCCTCTTGCCAAGCCACTATGTGGAGTATTTCATTTCATTATCACAATAACCATAGGTTAGTAAAACTTCCCTCTATTTCACATATAAGGAGACTAAGACACAGACCTTAGGAGGGACTCTCCTGGGAGTGGGGGAGCCTCACTTTGGTTGCAGGCAGTCACTGCAGAATTTGGGTGTAAGAGAGTAAGTTTTGCTTTAGCATGTTAAGTCTGAAGTCATCCTGGACGGGGCTAAGCAAATACTCAGGTGTTCAGGTGCTCGTGACAGTAGATGGGAAAAGGGAGTCCGGCTTAGAGACCAGCAGATGGCAGGAGGGGCAGGTGCAGGACCTTGGAGAGCTCTTGTCCCTCAGCTGCTGGGCTCAGCCACCACAACACTCCTCCCTGGCTTCTCTGGGCTATCCTTCCTGGGGCTGCTCCTGAGAAAACCCTGTGACCCATGACCAGCTCCCTGTGGCTGAATGAGGCGCTGACATTTCTTTTTGGGTAATAACAAGTCCACACAACATGGGGTTATGAACAAGGGTTCCTGGGGCCAGCCCAGTTTTCCCACCTTTAACCTGCAAATAAAACAGTAAAGGATTCCATAACATTGTTATGGAGAGTAAATGAGTGAAGCCACACAATATTTACAGGAGTTCCTGGTGTATGGTAAATGCTCCATAAACCAGAATTGCTATTGTCATCATCATCATCATCACCACCATCGACAATCCTGCTCAGCTCCCCCCACTCCAGAAGTCTCAGCAGCTGCAACCCAGCACAGGGAGGTCTGGCCTCTGGTATGAGTCTCAAGGCCAGCAGTGGCCAGACTTGTGGCCCAGAAGCCCAATAACCTCATCACTAGACTCAATAACTCCAGAGTGTCTAGACTATCCAGGAAGGAGCCAACTTCCACCATAGAGAGGGCGTTGTCATATTTGGAAGGTGGCAGGAGTGGCTCTTGGGAGCAGTTTGGGAGGGAGAGTAGGATCTTCTTGTAAAAAAAAAAAGGCTGGGGTGTAGATTGTGTACCTCAGTGTAGAACACCCCTTGGTTCAATCTCCAGTACCACAAAAAATCCCAAAATCTAGTGTGTGCCTCATGGCAGCAACCCAGTCTAGACCAGGCAGGTCAGAGCCCACTGGGTCCCGCAAGGGCCCAGGGATCAATGGCAGGGCTGACAAGATCATTGCAGAAGGGCCCTAGGCCAGTGGAGGGAGGGGCTGGGGTGCAGAATGCCAAAGCATAGGTAAGTCCAGGTGCCCGGATCCTAAAGACATCCGAGAAGACCTCTGCAGTGACCAGTGGAAAACATAACGAGCACGTTGGTCCTCCCTATGGGGAAGCGACAAGCTTGAGAAAGACTCAAATGACAAACCAGAAAACAGAGCGACAGGCCTGGGAATGCAGCTCAGCCGTAGAGATCTTGCCTAGTATGCACAAACCCCTGTCTTCAATCTCTAGCACCACAAAAAGGAAGGAAGGAAGAGAGGGAGGGAGAGAGGCAGAGAGGGAAGGAGGGAGGGAGGGAGAGAAGGAACGAAAAGAGCAACAGTTGCATGGCTCTTGGATGTGAATTATTCCTCCTCCTCCTCCTCCTCCTCCTCCTCCTCCTCCTCCTCCTCCTTTTTCTCTTCTGGTACTGGGGATTGAACTCAGGGGCGTTCCACCTTCAAGCTATGTCCCCAGCCCTTCCTTAAAAATTTTTTTTAAAATTTTGAAACAGGGTTTTGCTAAGTTGCTGAGGGACTCATTACATTGCTGAGGCTGGCCTTGAACCTCAGATTCTCCTGTCTCAGCCTCCCAAGTACTGGGATTACAGGCATGTGCCACCATGCCCAGCGTAGTTATTGTGTCTTAATTATCCAAGAGAAAACATTCATACAGTAGGGATGGATATTTAGATTTTTATTTTATTAAAGGGTATATAGATTGCATATTAAATAAATCTACTCATAATTCCTTCTAAAAAATCAAGACTCATAGAAAGGCAGAATCAGTAGACATAAGTTCATCAGAGCTTGGTACATGCGCGCGAGCGCGCGTGCGTGTATGTGTGTGTGTATGTGTATGTGTGTGTGTGTGTGTGTGTGTGTGTGTGTGTATGTGTTGCTGGAGATTGAATCCAGTGTTCTACTCCAAGCAACACCCCATCCCTTTTTATCTTTTATTTTGAAACAGGGACTCACCAAGTTACTGAGGGCCTTGCAAAGTTGCTGAAGTTGGCCTCAAACCTATGATCCTCCTGCCTCAGCCTCCCAAGTACTGAGATTACAAGCATGCGCCACTGCACCCAGCAAAGGCTTGCCTTTGAGAAGATCAGTACCCAAACTATCCAACCCAAAGAATTTAGTTAAACCAGGCATGGTGGCACACACTTGTAATCCCAGTACTTGGGAGGCGGAGACCGGAGGATCCGGGTTCGCAGCCAGCCTCAGCTACTTAGTGAGGCTCTCCGCAACTTCGAGAGACCTGGTTTCAAAATAAAGGATAAAAAATAGGGCTAGGGGTGTAGCTCGGAGGTAGAATGCCCCTGGGTTCAATCCCCTGTACCACAAAAAAAAAAAAAAAAAGAATTTAGTTAGTGTAAGCACACCCAAGGCCTGGTATTATGTGTGGGCTGTTGGCAGTAAGAAACAAACCTTCCATTTGTAACAAATTGCATATAACGACCATGGGGGTTGCATTAAGTGGAGAAAGAAGGTCCAAAGGCTACAGGGGCATCCAGTACAGGGGGCTGTCGAGGAGGAACTGCCCATCAATAGAACCCCCACCCACCTTCAGGACCACCTCTTTACAGACAACTCCCATGGGTGGGGGGTGGGGGTGAAAGGCCGATTACCTCAAAGTCAGTGCCTGACAGCCCATTCACCTTGAAGGCTTTCGTGAGGGGACTTGAGTTGATTATCAGAGGAAATCCTGGGATCACGGGTGACCGAGAAACTGATAAATTCACAGAAAACTTGTGCACCAACATCTCAGGTGGAGAATCTTCTGCCACGTTGCTTGTGGCAGGTAAGTGGGTTAGGTGCAGCGCCTCTCCGCCTGTGGATTTAAAAAGCATGCAAAACGACATGAACACACAGCCTTTTGCTGGGAACAGGGACTTAACAGCTTGGTCTATGGCTTCAATTCACGGCAACATGGGACCTGGTCACTCCCTGAGAACAGATGCTCTTGTCAAGTGCTAGGAATGGAAATGTGAGATCTTCTGGGAACCAAGAAAGCAGCCCCACCCAACAACCCTGGCGTCTGCTTCTGCCATCAGTATCTGAAGTGCTGCTGTGTTTCTCTCACCTCCCAGCTGCCCTTCTCCTTTCTCCCATCAGTCTTTGTGTAGATCCAGGGAGAGAAATGCCACCCTCAAGAGATAGCCTCCCACCTGAAGGCCCTAGTCTAGTAAGGACATCCTCTCTCACACAAAGGCCTAGTGTAAGAGTTTATTGTCCATTTCTGCAGCAGTATTTTTTTGGGGGGGGGGGAGGGTGCTAGGAATTGAACCCAGGGACATTCTACCTCCTACTCCCAGCACTTTTTATTTTTTAATATTGAAACAGGTTCTTGCTAAGTTACTGAGAGTCTCACTAAGTTGCTGAAGCTGGCCTCAAACCTGCAATCCTCCTGTCCCAGACTCCCAAGTACTGCACCCTGGCTTCTCCAGCAGTATTTAATTCATGAAGTCATCTGAGAACTGAGTGTGCACAACTAGAGAACTCCAGAATCCTGAGAGATGTCTCCACGCTCCTTAGCAATCTCAAGGACAGTTGCTTGTGATTGTTGATGCTGCGTTATCGGGCATCAGGTAGAGGGTCAATTGGGCAATTGATTAACTCCAGTTTCACAGAGGAGAGAATGAGAGACTCAAGGGAGGGCATGTGAATTGCCTTGGACTACATTATAAACCGGTAACCTTGCAACTTAAGAAAAAGTGTGTTTCTTCCAGGAAAGCCCTGGGACCAATTCTAAGGCCCCCAGAATACTCTGTAAGACTTGGCCTGTACAGAGGAGAGCAACCGAAGGCCACACCTTCTAGCACTTTCATGCTGGTTACTCAGGATGTAGCCTACTTGGAAATAGAGATTTCACAGGTGTAATTAGTTGGCAAGGAGTCATGCTGGATTAGTGTGGGCCCTAAATCCAGAAACTGGTGTCCTTATAAGGAGGCAGGACACAGAGACACGTGCACAGGGAAGAAGACCATGACATAACTGGGTCTGAGATTGGATTGATCCAGCTATAAGCCGAAGAATAAAAAACAGTCACTGGAGCCGGGCACGGTGGTGCACACCTGTAATCTCAGTACTTGGGAGATTGAGACAGGAGGATTACAAGTTCAAAGCCAGCCTCAGCAACTTAGTGAGACCCCAGCAACTTAGCAAGACCCTGTTTCCAAATAAAAAATAAAATAGGGCTGGAGGTGTAACTCTGAGGTAGAATGCCCCCTGGGTTCAATCTCAATCCCCAGTAACATGAAAAAAAAAAAGCCGTCACTGGAAGCTGGGAGGTAGGCATGGAACAGATTCTTCCTTAGAGTTTCCAGAAAGAATCAACCTCACCAACCATTGACTTGGGATTTCTATTCTCCTGAACTGTGTGAGAGAATAAATTAATGTTGCTTTAGGCCACCCAGTTGGTGGTAATTTGTTATAGCAGACCTAGGAAATGAATACAATTACCATTTTTCCAACATTTCAAAGAAGTACATAATGTAAAATCTCTTATTTCATTTACTCCTCAAAACACCCCTCTCAGACAGGTATTCATGTCACCATTTTACAGATGGGGAAACTGAGCTGAAAGACACATAGCAAATAATACTAGACAAAGCCAAGATTTACATGAGGCCCTACCTCCCAGATGGCTTTCCAATCTTGGCTACCATCAGCCACTGGAAATAAAAACCCTGGGAAGGCTGGAGGCACCGGGCGAGGAGGGGCATGAGAAGGACCTGTCCCCGGGAAAGGTGTAAAGTTCTAGAAACAAACAAGCCTGAGGAAATGTTGGATTTTGTAAGAGGATATTTTTTATTTCAGTAAGGATGGGGTGCAGGGGAATCAATGGAAATGTGAAAAAATTGAAATATAAGCACATTCATTAATACAAGCTTTCAGCTTAGAAATTAAAATGCATAATTCTTAAGTTATTGTTGCTCGCAGAATTATCGAGTTTTATGGACAAGAACTGTGCAAGGACCTGATAGCCACACAGCTGAGGTTTAGGGTATTGTGAATATGAATAGATTTTGAAATTTATTAAAATTAACTTTAATATGATAACATTATTGTACTAAAAACCAGGAGCAAAAGAGTATGCTTGGAGTATTTAAAGACAGGATGCTTCCAAAGATAGTTTTTCAAAATGATCAAAGCCATCAACTGCTTTGGCTGGTCAAACTTTTTAGACTTAATTGTCTCCCTTTTTCTTTTCCCATAAGCATAAACACCAGGGCACCCCCTGAGCTGTTCTTTATTTTTCTTTTCCAGTACTGGGGATTGAACCCAGGGGCATTCTACCTCCAAGCTATACCCCCAGCCCTATTTCATTTTTATTTTGAAAGAGGGTCTCACTAAGTTGCAGAGGGCCTCATTAAGTTGCTGAGGCTGTCCTCCAACCTGAGATCTTCCTGTCTCAGCCTCCCAAGTACTGGAATTACAGGCATGCACCACCACACCCGGCTTATTCTTTATTTTTGAAACAGGGTCTCACTAAGTTGCAGAGGGCCTCACTAAGTAGCTGAGGCTGGCTGTGAACCTGCGATCCTCCTGGCCCAGCCTCCCAAGTACTGGGAATTCAAGCGTGCACCACCATGCCCAGTTGGGCTGTTCTTCTTGAAAGTGTTTCCTCATTGTTCAGCAAGACAAGGACACCATATCAGAAGGGGAGGTTGACACTTTGTCTCCTTCTCACCTATACCCTTCTTACCTTCCCCAGTAACTCATGCCCTCCAGTCAAGGAGCAAAGGCATAACGTGCTTTGGATTTTCTCAAGAATATCCTGGGGGTAGGCCCATATGGATACGCTGAAACAAGTAACCACCCACATTGACCAGTTGTGCCTGCTGCCTCCAGCCTGGGTGCATCCACCCGACATAAGCCTATGGTCTAGGGTCCCTGTCCCTGCTTCACACACCTGCGATCCCACACTTGGTAAGTGGCCATTGCTGGCCCTTGGTTCTCTGCTTATGGATCTGGTAGATAACAGAAGCACATATCTACCACATTCGTCAGTTGCTCCATGTCTGTGACATGACCATGCACATGTGCACACTGGAGTTTTCCTGTGACCTGGGAACATGGCAGAGCAACATGGCTCTGGGGGTTGGTAAGATATTGAACCTTCAATTCACATGCTAAATATGGATGATGTGATCTGTAAGAGGCTGTTTGGGGAATGACATGAAGAACTGTGCTTTTCCTTTTTTCAAGGCTCCAGTATGAGAGGTTTGCCAGGCTCCACTGGGGGTTTCCCACAGCCTCGCCCCAAATGAGCAGATTACTCTGTGGCCACCAACCTAGTGCACCGCCTTTGGGGCAAGAGAAGCCATGCTTCCTGAGTATCGCCTGCTGACAGCCCCTGGTTTGCTTTGCTGGGAATGTATCCACTGATTTTGTTGCATTGATCATAACTTTGATGTTCCCGGGTCTGAGATATTAATTTCATGAGAGAACCAGCATTCCAACACAATGCATCTGAATCTGTGACAGCCATATCCTGTTCCTTATGCTTACAGAGCTTTCTGCAGTCCTCTGGGGATGGTCATACTTTGAAGGCAGTGAGGGAGAGCTTTTGGAAGGAGTGGCTAGAGTCAATGCCCTTGAGCGATGTGTACTGGGTGCTTCCTGCTCCAAGCATGATGAGGCCAGGCCGTACAGGGTCTGCTCTTTCTACAAACATTCTTGCTGGAGATGTTCCACTCTTTTGGTGGTCTCTCTTCCCAGGGCAAGGTCATGTGTGCCAAGGTTGTGCAATTGAATCCAAAAACTTTAAGGCAGACACTCTGGGGATACTGATAAGAAAGGTAGCCATGCTAGAACCTCAGTATCCAGCTTCTCCAGCTCCTTTGCTATTAAAAAAGTAGTAATACCAATAGCAATCATAAAATCTGACTAGGGTTCACATGCTGAAAATAGAGCAATTAGTAAGATACTGTGTTCACAAGACATTCAACCCATTCATTATACAGGTAAGTTATGGATCTGGTAGATAACAGAAGCACATATCTACCACAGACATCAGTTGCTCCATGTCTGTGACATGAGAGATGTACCCAAATGCTCCCAGATGAGCAGTGGCAGAGGCAAGGAGACCAGGGGCCAGATCTTTCTAAGACCCTGCACTTTCCGTCCAAGGCTGGTCTTCCAGAAGGCAGCCTCCTCCTCCTCCTCCTCCTCCTCCTCCTCCTCCTCCTCCTCCTCCTTTTTTTCTTTTTTTGCGATACTGGGGATTGAACCCAGGGGCATTCTACCTCCGAGCTACACCCCCAGTCCTATTTTTTATTCTTTATTTTGAAACAGGGTCTCACTAAGTTGCAGAGGGCCTCACTAAGTAGCTGAGGCTAGCCGCGAACCCGGAGCCTCCTGTCTCAGCCTCCCAAATACTGGGATTACAAGCCTGGGCCACCACGCCCGGCTTCTGGCCTTGAATCTTTGATCCTCCTGTCTCAGCCTCCAAGTACAGGATTACGGGTGTGTGTTACCACACCTGGCTCAGAAGGCTTTCTTTTGTGGCCTGAGTGATGGAGAGCAAGAAAGAGGCTTTAATGGAATTTGACTTACACATGAATTTAATTAACAGTCAAATTAGAATTGCTTCAATATTACACTTGGAAAAAGGAAAAGCATGCAAAAGATTGATTCTGAGTCACTGAGCCCACTGCACCACCCCGGTGTGGTTGGGGTATGGATGCACTGTGCACTTACTTGTTTCCCTTTAATCACTGCTTTTCCAGAAACGGACCTCTGGGGCCTCCTCCCAGGAGCCTACATTGACACAGCTAAGCCTCCTCGGCCACAGTTCTGGGAGGAAGCTGACCACCCCCACACCACACTGGCAATGTGGGTCCAGGATGTGGGGTGACACCACCTTCTCTTGGGGATGCAGCTGCTCTGGCCTTTAGCTCTGTGATCAGTGCACAGAGCAGAGCTTGCCTGAGCCACCACTCAATAAATGCTCCTCATTCTCTGTAGTAACCAAATGATCGTGAGAGAAATCAGAGCACTGTGAAAAAGAGCAAGGGATTTGACACCAGAGCCCTTGCTCCAAGTTTTTGCATTGTCACTATGTGGCTGTGTAGCGTGGGCTGGGCCCTGAGCTCCCCTGGGGCTCCCTCGTCAGCTCTTTCAGGGCTGTGCTATACAGCAACAGTGGCTGTTGAGCAGGGTTCTGCTGCCAAGGCACATCCCCCAGCCCCAAATGATATGCCTGCAAATCAACAGTTTTATTACAGAAAACACACAGTATAGCAAAAAGGCCAAAGTTAGGACTCATCTCAGCTGAAGGCTGCCCCAGAGCAAGAGATCCAGAGAGCCCAGGGGCAGGTTCCTGTTGTCCCTTTTCTGTAAGGACCATGCAGGACACACTTTCTCAGATCAGGAACCACCGATATATGTACAAATACTGTCTTAGTCTGTTTGTGTTGTTGCAATAACAACATATCACAGACTGAGCCGGGCATGGTGGCACACGCTTGTAATCCCAGTACTTGGAAGGCTGAGACAGGAGGATCCGGGTTCCCGGCTAGCCTCAGCTACTTAGTGAGGCCCTCTGCAACTTAGTGAGACCCTGTTTCAAAATAAAGAATAAAAAATAGGGCTGAGGTGGAGCTCGGAGGTAGAATGCCCCTGGGTTCAATCCCCAGTTCTGCAAAAACAAAAAAACAAAACAAAGAATATCACAGACTGGGCACTTTGTGAACAATAGTTTATTTGGCTCACAGTGTTTGAGGCTGGGAAGTCGAGATCCAAGGGTTGCACCTGGCAAGGGCCTTCTTGCTTTGTGATAACACAGCAGAAGGCATCACATGAGGAGAGAAGGCCAAACTTCCTTTTTTAACAAGCCCACTCTTGTAATATCAAACCTGCTCTCACAAAACCACATTAACCGCTTCATGGCTCTGTCCTCATGACTTAATCACCTCTGAAAGGTCCCACCTCTCAACACTGTTGCAGTGGGGATTAAGTTTACAAGGTGTGGTGGTGTACATCGTAATCCCAATACTTGGGGGCTGAGACAGGAGGATCACAGGTTCAAGGCCAGCCTCAGCAATGTAGTGAGATCCTCAGCAACTTAGTGAGACATTCCAAGAGCTGAACTCTGGGGGACATGTTTGGATCATAGCAAATACCTTGGAACCATGGAGCCCAAAATAGAGTCTCTGCTGGGATTTTTTTTTCTATTTTGCTGTAAGCACATTTCAGCCTCAACAGCAGAGCCCTCTGAGGCCTTCACTGAGCCCAGATGCAAATCAATCACTCTTATTGATAAATGATGCTTATAGACTGATACAAACCATACGGAGACTCCTAGGACCCAGGGTTACAAAGCAACATTACTAATCAGCAATGCTTCCGCCTTAATCAGGACTCAGGTGGTATAGGAACTTTAGCAAAACAACTCAGGCTAATACCAGGCCCACTTGAACTCATTCTTACATCACAGGTACCACATAAGTAAATCCATATACTTGATAAACTATGAAGGATTCCACAATGTTTGTCTCAGTATATGCAACTTCTCCTATTGATTTCCACAATGTATAGCTCTCTGAATGGGATACTCACCCACTCCCTTTTGGAGAAGCTGACCCATGCCAGGCAAGGTTAATAGAAGAAATCCCTTAGGAGAACACAGAATAAAAGAATATGACTCTAATAATGACTCTGTACATGGCACTAGATTAGAATTAGCAAGAGAAAAATGTGTTTGTCTTGAAGCATCGCTCTGGTGCTGGCCTGAGGAGGGCTGCTTCCTTTCAAAGCTTTTCCAAGTCCACAGAGGTGAAAAGCAGATGGATTTCAGGGACTCGACTGCTTGAACTGGGAGAAGAAGATAAGCAGGTGGCCATGGGCAAGAAGACAGGGAGAGCCAAGGAAAGCTGTCTTTTGCTCTTCTGAGGTCAACTCTGAACAGGAAAGTGACATGACAGAGTAGAAACCTTTTGCAACATTCTTTGACTGCCATATAAAGGATTAATTGGCCAACAGAAAGACTTTTTGGAAATGGATTGTATCTCTCTGCCTGTTTCAGTCAGCATTCTCACTGCTGTGACCCAATAAGCCTGACCACACACAATTAGAGGAAGGTAGATTTATTTGCTCACAGTTTTTTGAGATTTCACAGTTTCAGTCCATGTCAAACCAGGTCTGCAAAGCTCCAGGCATGATGGTAGGAAGCAGAGAAAGGAAGAAAGCAAGGCTCAGCTCTCACATCATGGAGGCCAGGAACAAAAAAAGAGAGAGCAAGGGAAGGAGGGACGATATACAGTCCCCAAAGTTATACCCCCAGGGACCCACCTCCTCCAGCCACATCCCTACCTAGTTACCACCTCGTAAATCCATTACGATGGATTTATCCTCTGATGAGATTATAACCCTCATGATTTATTATATCAACCCCGAACATTAATATATGTGGTCTTTAGGGGACATTCTATATCTAACCATATCACTGCCTTTTCAAATGATGAGAGCATTAAGAAGCAGCTACAGCCAGGTTCAGTGGTGAACGCCTATAATTCCAGTATTTGGGAGGCTGAGGCAGGAGGATTGCAAATTCAAGGCCAGCTGGGCAACTTAGTGAGACCCTGTCTCAAAATAAAAAATCAAAAGGCCTGGGGATGGAGCTCAGTGATAGAACCCCCACATACACTGCAAAAAAAAAAAAAAGCAGTAACACCTAGTTTCTTAAAGGGCATAAGACACTGAATCTTCTGCCTTGTCTGATTTCCTTGGTACTGCCTAGCAGAGTACCAATCCCAGATGACAGGCTCAGGGACTTCCTGAAGAGACCTGGGAGAGCCCCCCAGCTGGTGCTTGTGGATAAAACTCAGGTGGATGGCTTGGTGCCTGTCCATGTTCAGGTAGGTCTTCCAGCTCCCAAGGAAGCCTTCTCTCATTAAACACCCTGGGAGGTTTCACTTCCACGAGAGCAACACTAGAGTTGGTTCCCTGGGGGCTTTCTCAAAATGCAGACAGCTCCATGTGCAGTGGGTTCAAATATGCTGGGGGTCTTTTGCTAGGTCCTTGATCTTCTGGGAATTACATGCTGCCCTTTGGTGGTGAGGGAGCCTGAAGGCACAGGGGTGGTTGAGAGTTTTGTCTAGCTTATATTCTTTGGAGACCTTCCTTTGTAAGCCATCATCAGAATGGAACATGATAGCTTCCCAAAGAGAAACTTTCATTTTACTCATCTTAATAGGAGATGAAAAGGACAGGAGCTAATTTAAATGCCAATAGGAAGCAGGCAGAAAAAGATCTAACACTCTGCATTTGGTAGGGAAGTAATCATGAAATATGGGGGGAAACCCACACCAGACTCAGAAGGGATGATAGTCAACAAAAACAACAAATACTAACTACATATCCTTTATATTTGTGGCACTCAGGGCCTGCAGAGTGATAAGAAATATAAAATCTAGGCCAGGGTGGTGGCGCACACTTGTAATCCCAGTGTTTGGGAGGCTGAGACAGGAGGATCGCAGGTTCCAGGCCAGCCTCAGCAACTCAGTAAGGTCCTCGGCAACTTAGTAAGACCCTGTTTCAAAATAAAAAATAAAACAGACCTGGGAATGGAGAATACCCCTGGGTTCAATCCCCAGTATGAAAGGAAGGAAGGAAGGAAGGAAGGAAGGAAGGAAGGAAGGAAGGAAGAAAAGAACCTGATATTACAGGGCTGACAGCCTAGTTGAGGAGACAGGCCAGGCATGGATCAGATGGATTAGATCATGATAACTCATGCTACCTTTGCTGAGAACTTGTTCTGTGCTGGGCGCCTTATAAGCTCTTAGCATACAACACATGTGCAGGCAGGAGCAGCTCGAGGAGGCAATGGCAAGAGGGCTCACCAAGAGCAATCCAGGAAGGCTCCCTGGGGAGGTGAAGCCTGAGCTGGGCCTTGAAGGAAGCACAGGACCCAATGAAAGGAAAAAGGAGACCGTGAGCATGTCACTTCATTCGAGACTGTTACAGTGATGCTGCTTCCAACACGCTAAGGCAGGTGCTGATGTGTCTGCCCTCACCCCCAGAATCCTGTCCCCCTGGTGTTCTAGAGTGAGGATCATGCTCAGGTTCTCAGACTCACAAAAGCTGTGAGGAACAGCCTGCACCGCAGCAGCCCTTCCCAAACTAGGATTTAGCCTGTGGAAGTAAAAGTATGGTAAAGTGTGTGGTGTTTGGAGGAGGGAGGGATTCGAATGTAGTTTTTTATAAGAAATCTCAAGTCTTCTTTGCAAACTTTTGTGATCTGTTCCTTTCACACGTCTGATGATCAGATTCAAGCACGAGATGCTGGGCTTTTCTTAACCTTGCTCTTCCCCCAGTGACGGTAAATGTCACCTCTTAACAAATGATTATGGCCCTAAAAGCCCATATTTCTGGGAAAACTGCAAATGTTTACTTCAAGTAAGAGTCTAGACTGCTCAAGGCCTGCTTCACATTCATACCTCCTCTAGCCCTCTGCAGAGTCTAAAAGCCCAGATGAAGAGGCTCAGCATTAAGAAACCCAGTCATTTATTTATCTTATTATCAGATCAAAGAGGAAAATAAAATGGTCATTTCCATAGATCTTGAAAAAGCATTTGACTTAAAAATCCATCTTTATTTAGAAATACTCTAAATAAGAATAAAAGCTATCTTCTTAACATATAAAATATTTCTGTCTCACACCAAAACTAGCAGCATCCCTACTGGGAAATGAGACAGGAATGTACACCATTTAACAATGGTCTGGAGGTGCAGGCCTGCAAGTAGATAACAGAAATGAGGGATAAAAAAAAATAGGAGAGGAGAGCCGGGCGTGGTGGCACACACTTGTAATCCCAGTACTTAGGAGGCCGGGACAGGAGGATCGCAGGTTTGTGGCCAGCCTCAGCTATTTAGGCCCTCCGCAACTTAGTAAGACCCTGTTTCAAAATAAAGAATAAAAAATAGGGCTGGGGTGTAGCTCAGAGGTAGAATATCCCTGGGTTCAATCCCCATTACCCCCCAAAAAATAGGAGAGGAAGATTATAAATGTTCATTATTTTCCAACCTGGAAAATGTGTGAAAATCAAATGAAAAACTATTATAGATAGCAAGATAATTAATAAACTTCCATACATCATATAATAGTAAGTTAAATGATGTAAGGGAAGAAAAGATTCCATTTTCAAATGTTAAAAAAAGAAAAAAAGAAAAGAAAGCACTAGAAATAGCCATGATCCAAATGTGCAATATCCATATGAAGGAAACTTTAAACTATTCCTGAGAAAAACAAATGGAGACTTAAACAAGTATCTAGAATCTGTTCTTTAATTAGAAAGATTCAACATCATAAATAATAATCACTAACATTTACTAAGCATTTACAATGTTCCAGACAATCCTTTAAGGATTTCACTATATAACTCATCAAAGATGTAAATTATCCCCTAAATTAATCTGCAAATTAACATGATTGAATTCCATACATTATGCATATACTACCTATTCAAAAATAAATTTAACTTAAAAAGCTCAATTTCAATAATCCAAGCTGATAACATTAAAAACATTTTCCAAGATTCTTGAAGCTCTTGAATGAGGAAGAGGAAGACAATTAGGTTGGATCTTTGGCCCTTCTATCAGAAGACATTTTCTTTGCTCCATATGAAGACAATAGCCCCTCAACATCTCAGTTTCCCCAAGTTTGCCAACTTCAAGTCGGCCCTCAAGACTCCAGAGAAGGGTCACGATCTCCATATAGCCCGCCTTGACAGGCACACAAAGCTCTGCTATGAAAATCATGTCCCCAGCCGTAGGTCCTGTGCACTTCCTGCACAGGATAGTTAACACAAGAGGGAAAGTGAAGTCTAGACGCACATGGACTAGCCCCCCTCTTCTCCAGCACCCCCAGCACAGCCCCCCAGGCCTTTTGGGACTGCTGCGTCTCATTCGCCCCAGCACACAAATCTCCAGTGGACCGAGGCCTCCCAAATCTCCCCTTTGAAGACATTATCATACAATGGCATCCTGCAAACCGAGTGGGTCAAGCAAATTTCCAGAACAAAATGGAGCTCCTACCAGACATGGCACACAGGAGGACCAGGAGGACGACAGCTTCCTGCATACGTGATGGATCCCGTCTGTGTGCTCCCAGCATGTTATCCAGGACCCGACTCCAGCCTTATACCCAAAGTTTATCCCACACACCACTCATCTTCTCTCCTGGCTTTGTTGCCATGCAAGAAACCAAACAGAGGCTTAGTGGTAACTTAGGGAGACTCCAAACAGCACAAGACTGTTTGTTCTTTGATCACCTGCTTCAGTGATGGCATGGGACCTAGGAGGCCACGCAACAGTCTTGGTCAACCTTGCTTCTGCTGGCCTGACTCCCTCGACTTCTAGGTGGCTCCACGGAGAGCCCAGCAGACAAGTCAAAGAGCAAAGAAAGAGCTGAGACACTGAGACTGAGGTAGGATAGAAGAAATAAAAGAAATGTGTAGAAAGGAGATATAAAGGAAGAACAAGGGAAATGTAACTTTAATATGGAAGCCTGTGGCAAAATTCCCCAATACTCTTACTCCTTGGCCAGGCCTATCACCTCTCCCCACCCTGCACCCCAGTCAGGCCTGTTAGTCCCAAATGTCTGAGGAATTTATAAGTCATTATCCTGAGCACCGGTGACTATCCTCAAAGAGGTAAATGTTGAACAGAAACCACACAAAAGATCCGGAAAGGTGGCCTGGCGCCATACTGGAAATTCACTCACTTGCAAAATACCTTGAACTGTTATTTGTTCAACCAGGAATAGTTAAGCAGGAGAGGTATCTGTTGGTCAGAGGACAGAGGTCACCTACAAGTAATCTCCTTGGGCCCTGTTAGCCACCCCACCTGTAAATGGTTTAAAAAAAAAAAAGAGCAATCTCCTTGGGCACTGTCAGCCCTCCTTGAGTAGTTCAAGCAAAACAGGTCCCTATTGACAAGATAGTGAAGGCCCCATAAGAACCTGGAAGAAGACCAAAACACCCCAGATCATCTGTGATTACTCCAACTGATGTCATCCTTATATACCTCCTCCTACCCACCCCTCATGAAAGTCTCCTGTAAAAGAGGAGCCGTGAACCCCCAAAGGCATCTCTCAACTGGATATGGTCCACATTCTCCCTTGGGTGTGTATTTCTTGCTTTTCTAAATAAATCTATGTTTCTGACTGGCTAGTGCTGAAATTCTTTTTCATTCTGTAAGCCAAGGACCCCACCAGTCCTGAGTTGAGATCCTCTTTTTCTCCCATTGGGAATTCCTTGGGACCCTTCACAGAATCAACCATTCTCCCGGGACAAGATGGCTGGGAGAGCTAGACACAGGCATGGTATGCCTGTGATAAACTCACTTGCCCTGTAACCAGGATGGTTGTCATACCTGCAAGCAGGTGCCAGTGTTGGGAATTTTTCTGCTGTCCTGAATTCATGAGGAGGACTCAGACTTGGGGACTAGCTGGAGCCTGTTCATTTGCTTGTTTGTTTGTTGTGGTACCAGGGACTTAACCCAGGGGGCAGTCTACCACTGAACTATACTCCCAGCCTTTTTTATTTTTTATTTTGAGACAGGGTCTTGCTAAGTTGCTGAGGCTGGCCGCAAAACCTCCAATCCTCCTGTCTCAGCCTCCCAAGTAGCTGGGATTACAGGCGTGCACCACCACACCTGGCCAACTGAAGCTCATTCTGAAGAGGAGCCCAGCCAGGCATGGTAGTGCATGCCAGTAATCCCAGACAGGAGGAGCGCAGGTTCGAAGCTAGCCTCAGCAATTTAGCGAGACGGTGTTTCAAAATTAATAATAAAAAAGGCTGGAGTGTATCTCAGAGGTAGAACACCCCTGGGTTCAGTTCCCAGTACCAGAAGAAGACAAGGAGGAGGAGGAGGAGGAGGAGGAGGAGGAGGAGGAGGAAGAGAAGGAAGAGGAGGAGGAGGAGGCAGCAGCGAGGGTTGGCTCCTCCTCAAGCAGATGTGTGGTGGTAGAGGCTGCCCTTGGGCTCAAATCATCACCATGGCACTCCAGACCTCAAAGAAATATGCAGATGAAGATTACTAGAGTCATGAGGGTTTAGCCCACTGGGGTATAATGTGGCCTGTGTCTCTTTATGATGCTTTTTTTTGGGGGGGGATTGGGGGTTAAACCCAGGGGCATTCTACCTCTGAGCTACACCCCCAGCCCTTTTTATTTTTCATTTTGAAACAGGATCTTGCTAAGTTGCTGAGGTTCTCACTAAGTTGCTGAGACTATCCTCAAACCTGCAATCGTCCTGTCTCAGCCTCTAAAGTACTGGGAATACAGGCGTGCGCCACCACACAGGGAACCTTTACTATGCTTTTATGCCCCATGCAGGCCTGTGTTAGGACACAAGGGTGACAAGTGAATGGACACATGCTGGGCTCCAGGCTTCACTCAGGAAAGGCCGTGGCAGGGTGGAGGACGGTGGAGGACGGTGGCGGAGCAGCAAGAATTGTAGCGGACGCAGAGAAAGTAACAATTTCCTCTGCTACTCACAGGGGCCACCCTCCTGCTGTGTGGGTGGGGAGAGCAGCCCAAGGTTGATGGTAGGAATGGGGTGGAGGTGTTGAGCCAAAGCCTCTGTCAGGGATGTGAGCCACAGGAGACCCCGCAGATGCTCGGAAGAACAGCACAGGTGCTCCACAAGCAAACCTGCAGAAGGTGTCTGCTGGTTAGTCAGTATGAGCCAGAGAAACTGCCACTGGCAACATAAAGAGACAAGGGCCAGCTGAGTAGAGACCCTGGTCTCTTTCCTCTGCTCCTCTTCCACCCCAGGAAGAAAAGGAGGAGGAAGCTGGGAGCTGTTCTACACCCCATGCCATGCTTAGGGTCCCAGACCCATCCACACCACCCTGGGGGCAGGGGAGCGTCAGGAAGCAAGATCTGAGAGTTTGAGATGGAAGCTTTAAACCCTGGTGGACTGTGAATAACTGAAGGTGACCAGAAAGCAGGATGGTAAGGTCAAGAAAGGGAGACTTAACAGGGGCCCAGCTAAATGGATATAGTAGCTCAGTGGCAAAAAGCCCCTGGATACAATTCCTGGCATTCCCATCCCTCAAAAAAAAAATGCACTCCAGTTAATTCCTAAGTCTGAGTCCTCAATTCAGTAAGAAAGGAAAAATAAAACCACTTTTGGTTCATATGCCACTGAATTTGGGCTGCGAAGTAAGTGGTGATAGCCCCTTCTAGACACCAGGAAACTGAGGGTTAGGGAGCAGAGGACCTGCCCAGCTGGGGACTGCCAGCCAGCACTCCCGCTTCCCAAACCCCCGCCACATCCAGACCTTCGGGGCACCTTCCCCGGGGCCTACTGCCACTTCCTTTTCCAGTGTTGCCGCCCCCTCCCTGGCTCCAGGTCCAAGCTTCCAACATGGACTCCTCTATAGCCTCCAATGCACCCACCAGACCTGTCAGGTTAATTTCCCAAAAGTACGATTTTGATCATTCACTTTCCTTCTTAAAATAGCAAACAACCTTTCCTTTCTGAAGAGTTGACTTTTCCTGTGTGAAGCAGGAAGGGTAATATGATTCAGAATGTTAGACTATAGGCTCCTGTGTGAAGTAGGTAGATGGCAACACACACACACACACACACACACACACACACACACACACAGGTTTTGCTGTGTGACCTTGGGCAAATTGCCCAACCCTTCTGAATCTCAGTTCCACTTACATAAATCAGGGGAAATAAGGCTTATGTCATGATATTATCGCAGGCAGCACACAAGATCATGAAGTGAAAGAAATTGGCCCACATTATATCCTCTAATTATACTATTTTTCCCCAAAATAGTATGGGTACCGTGTGAGGGCTGAAACACAGTAGGTACTCAATATACGCTGGCTGAATAGAAAGAGAAATAAACAACAGTTACCGAGCTACCAATTCTCACCCCTCAGTCTTTCCTGTCACATTAGTTACTGTAAATAATCCATTTCATTATGCATAATTAAAGCTGAAGCTATGGCTCAGACTAAGTTATGGAAAACGTCAGAATAATTAAGCCTTTGAATTAAAGAAACCCACATCTGTTTAATTTTCAGCCTGACTACACAGCAGTTTTCGTGTTGCCCTGGGTCTCTCCTCCTTCCCCTCCCTGCTTCTAGGGAGCAGAAGGGTCATATTTGGGAAAGTGCTATGGTTTTTTCTCTTATAATTACAGCTTCTGTTTCCAGCCCCATGGTCATTTCCACCACTGCAATGGGCCCTTGCTCATTTGCTGGCTCCCATCTCCTGAAATCACGTGGTCCCCGC
Organism: Glis glis; assembly: GCA_004027185.1. Taxonomy (NCBI): domain Eukaryota; kingdom Metazoa; phylum Chordata; class Mammalia; order Rodentia; family Gliridae; genus Glis; species Glis glis. Next base: position 26,843 of record PVJS01004074.1, read on the forward strand.
ATCAGGGATCCCGCTGGGTTGGTAGCACACAGAGGCTGAGGGGGACCCTGAGGCCCCTTGCTTTTTTGACCCCTGGCTTCCAGGACACAGAGCTGCCCTGGTTCCACCAGGCTCTGAGCCAGGTGGGATGAACAGGGCAGCTCACAGGCAGGGCCAGGAACTTCAGGGCAGCCACCTCTCCAGCCTCCCGTGAAAGGACTGGGACCCTTCTTCTAAGACCCAGCTGGCCCTGCAAAGGTCAGGCCCTGAAAGCATCTCAAGAGACTTCCCAGGGAACCAGCTATTTACTGCAAGTGTCTAATGTGCTCTCATGGGAATTGTGTCCTAAACATTTGTTGACTTAAGACTTGGGACACACCTTCCAATGGATGGATTGCTTGTAGCCTAGAAAGCCTTATATAACCTACAATGCACTTGAAACAACACAGACTTAAGATGAGACACAAAGGTTGTTCAGTGAATGTGTAGTTCAGCTCCTTTAGCTGCTCCACAGGCACCTGTCACCTTTAGATATGTGGGGCAGGCAGTTCTGTCCCTGGTTCCTACTTATCTGGCCTGGAACAACAGGTTTCCAGAATGTAAGCCCTAGGACAGGACGCCCAGGTTCCACCATTCCAGCACCCTCCACCCCAGGTCCCCCTCGAGGTCAGGCCTTCACACAGCAATGGAGGCTGTGCTCATGGAGATGCGTCCCTCTCCTGCATCTTCTTACTGGACCACTGTGCTGGCGGCCACACCACGTTAGTGCTGCAGCCCCGTGGTCTCCCACACATGCATTTCCAGCCAGTCTTGGTGAGTTTCCCAGGCCATGGGAGCTCTCACGCATCTTTGCAACACAATTGCTGTACATTTAATGCTGTGCCAGGTCATGCTTCCTTGCCCTGTGCCATTCTCTCCCCATCCTCACCCCAAACACCCACCCAGTGAGAGCCCCACCATTCCTGTAGGGAAGGAAATATAAGGTCCCACAGCCCTCCTCACTCAGGAACCCAGGAGCAGCTCGCCCCCTGGCTGGCCCCAGGACCGTGGGAGGGGCTCTTCTGACGCCACCCACTGGCAGACCCTGCCCTGGCTTTATGGTGAAGAGCAATAAGAATGCCCTCCCTAGAGCTCAGCTCCACCTGTCACAAGAGGACAGGCTGGTGTGGCCTGGCTGCCTCGCCTCTTGATGCCTCCAGGAAACCCCAGGTCATTCTTACTATATTTATAACACATTGGGATATAATTCACATAACATACAATGCACCCATGTAAAGTCTATAAATCAGCCGGGCGTGGTGGCGCACACCTGTAATCCCAGTACTTGGGAGACTGAGACAGGAGGATCACGGGTTCTCAGCCAGCCTCAGCAACTTAGCAAAGCCCTCCACAACTTAGTGAGACCCTGTTTCAAAATAAAAAATAAAATAGGGCTGAGGGTGTAGCTCAGAGGTAGAATGCCCCTGGGTTCAATCCCCAGTACCATAAATAAATAAATAAGTAAATAAGTAAATAAATAAATAAATAAATGTATACAAATCCCAAGTTTTTAGTATATTCACAGAGTTGTGCAACCATTACCACAATCAATTTCAGAACATTTTCTTTAGCCGGGCGTGGTGGCACACACTTGTAATCCCAGTACTTAGGAGGCTGAGACCGGAGGATCCGGGTTCGCGGCCGGCCTCAGCTACTTAGTGAGGCCCTCTGCAACTTAGCTGAGACCCTGTTTCAAAATAAAAGAATAAAAAATAGGGCTGGGGGTGTAGCTCGGAGGTAGAATGCCCCCGGGTTCAATCCCCAGTACCACAAAAAAAGAATATTTTTTGCCCCCCCAAAAAACCCTTTATCCCTTATCAGTCACTCCCCATTTTCCTCCAGCTCCTCCCCCCAGACCCTGGCATCCACTTTGTCTCTATAGATTTCCTTATTCTGGACATTTCATATGAATTGAAGCATATAATTTGTGACTGGCTTTTTTCACTTAGCATAATTTTCAGGGTTCACCCATGTCACCCTGGTCAGTACTTCATCCCTTTTTACTGCCAAATAATATTCTCTTATGTAAGTCATATTTAATTTGCTCATTCATCAGCTGATAAACATTTGGCTTATTTCAACTTTCTTGGCTGTTATAAATAATGCTGCTGTGAACAACCATGTACAAGTTTTTGCAGGACGATATGTCTTCATTACTCCTGGGAAAATATCTAGGAGAACTGCCAGGTCATATGGTAACTCTACCAGTTCATTCTTGTGGGCAAATATCTACCTTTGTTTTGAAGCCAGCTCTTTCCCCAGTGTCCTTCTTTGGTCTTTCTATGGTCCCTTCCCCAAGCTGTGGGCCTCCTCCTACTTGACCTCTCTGCTACCTTGCTCAAACATCCTTATGCCAGCTTATCACTTCCCCCTTCTCCCTTCTCCCTCGGTGTGCCATTCATTTATTCCTACAGCAAATATTGACTGCTGACTGGGTGCCACATCCTGTCGTGCCTGATAAGGTTATAGCAAAGAACAAAACAGACAATAAGGCGGGCATGGTGGCCCACACCTGTAGTCCTAGTACTTGGGAGGCTGAGACAGGGGGATTGCAAGTTCAAGGCCAGCCTCAGCAACTTAGTGAGGCCCTCAGCAACTTAGTGAGACCCTGTTTTGAAATAAAAAATAAAGTAGGCTGGCGGTGCATCTCAGAGGTAGAATGCCCCTGGGTTCCATTCCCCAGTACAACAACAACAAAAACAAAACAGACAAAAACTCACTGGCCACCCTAACTGATGCTCCAGAAGTGCCACTTCTCTCCATTGCTCCAGTCCTGCTCAGTGTGCCTGGTGCTGTACTGGGTACTAAGACCACGAGATCTACATGGCATGGTTCTCCCACCAAGGAGCTCAAACCAATCCAGAGACAAACTGGTGAGCCCACAGTTACAGTTGAGTAGGCCACGTCCTGCGTGTGAGGCATGCCTGGTGGCTGTGAGAGCATGCTCCAGTCAATTCAGACAGGGAGTAGGGCTGTCCGCATTTCCAAGCACAGGAGTGAGCTGAAGAAGCGCAAGGTAAAGGCCATGCATTCGAGCTAAGAAAGAAACAGCGTGGAGTCTGAAATAGCCTGGATCATCCATGGTATTCTGCCAGTTGACTTATCCCTGGGGGAGTTCAATTTTTAAGGAAAAAAATATTTTTGACTAGGTAACAGATGCACACAATGCAAAATTCCAAGTGTTCAAAGGAATAAACAGTGAAAAGTAAGTCTTCCTGTCCTCCCCTGTTCCCTCAGAGGCAACCATGATCATCACAGTTTGTGATGCCCCTAGAGACAGTCTATGCATATATCAATGCATACACATCTATATACCATTGCTTCGGTACAAAGGGAAGCTTATTATGTACTCTGTATTTTACCCAGGTTTTTTGTCTTAATATATCTTGGAGATCCCATCATATCAGTGCATTAGATCAGCTTGCTCTTTTTAGTAACAACATAGTAGTCCATGTGCAGTTGTGTCAAGTATTATATACATCATCCCCCAATGATAGATGTTTACTTTGTTTCCAATCTTTTTATATTACAAATAATGTTACAATAAATATCTGCAAACATAGGCAATGAACATATGTGATGAACTTGTAAGAGTATATTTATAGATTAAATTCCTAAAAATGGAATTTTTGAATAGAAGAAAATGAGCATTTAACTTGATAGATGCTGCCAAAATATTCCTCAAAGAGGTTGTCCCAATTTACACTTCTACCAATGATATGTAATAGAGCAAAGTCCCAAAATCCCAACCAATAGAGGACTATTGAACATTTTACCTTTCACCAATCTGTTAGGTTAAAAAGGGGTGTCTCAAGCCAGGCATGGTGGTACACGCTTGTAATCCCAGTACTTGGGAGGCTGAGACCAGAGGATCCTGGTTCGCAGCCAGCCTCAGCTATTTAGTGAGGCCCTCCACAACTTAGACCTTGTTTCAAAATAAAGAATAAAAAATAGGGCTGGGGGTGTAGCTCAGAGGTAAAAATGCCCCTGGGTTCATTCCCCAGTAACTCCAAAAGAGGGGTGTCTCATTTAAATTTGCATTTTCCTTCTCAGGAATGAAATTGAAAATTGTTCAATATTTAAGAGGCTCTGGGTTCGATCCTCAGCATCACAGGAAAAAAAAAAAAAAAGAATCAGAGCCCACCATGGTGGCACATGCCTGTAATCCCAGCACTTGGGAGGCTGAGATAGGAGAATCCCAGGTCCAAGGACAGCCTCAGCAACTTAGCAAGACCATGTTTCAAAATAAAAAGAGCTGGGGTTCAATGCCCCTGGGCTCAATCCCAGCACCACACACACACACACACAAAAAGACCCAGAGGTGAGTAAGATGCTCCAGCAATCGTCTCTCCATAGGCACGCCAAGTTGAACAGCTATTCACGCACCAAACAACCTTCACAAGAGGTGAGAGACCATCGTGCTGCTTTTAGTATATCAAAATGAAAGACCAATTGAAGAAGGCAGGCAGGAAGGGGCTGCCTGCATCACCCCTCCCCAACCCCAAGCGGCCCCGTGTGGAGGGAGCCCTCCTGCTTGCCGGAGGTAGAGAGAATCAAGTCTGGGCCTTAGACTTGAAACCCCGTGCGAGGCTCCCCACTGTGGAATCCAGTGGTGAGCAAAGCCCCAGGACCCCAAATGCCAGGCAGAGTTGACCACATTAGGCAGCTGACTGCAGCCTCCTCCACTGCTCCTCCAACCTCAGGCAGCAGAGTGGGCAGCAGGACTCCATGGCTGGGGAGCAGCGTGAAAGCCAGCCCAGGATTTTTTCTTGGAACCCAGTGCCAGGCCTGTCTTGGTCAGACCCAGCAAGCCAGAGCTCACAGACAGAGCTTCTAGTCCTGCCTGGGCATCCGGTAGAGACCTGTGTGCCAGTGGGAAAGATCCGACTTTGGGCTGCATGAGTTCCAGCCTCAGAGTAGGCCCTGGGCATACCAGTTCTCTTTCCAGGGCTCTGCAGGCCCTTGTGACTGTAAGACTCAGGTGCTACCCAGCTTAGCATCAGACCTTAGTCTCCACCACCCTGGCCCAGCCTTGACTGCAAAGCTATCACCAGGCCAGTGCATTAGTCGGGCCTCTAGAACTGCTCCCGCACTGGGCAGAGATCTGCACCCCAATAGGATAGACTCATGTGTCTGCCTGCTTTACTGCCGACTGCAGCATGACTCTCAGTGTACCCCTGAGACTGCGCAGGTCCTTGTGGTTGGAAGACTCAGGTACACCCCAGAGCCACATCAGCCTAGTGGCCAAGGGACTGCTTCACGACCCCAACCTTCAGCAGCATAGCACGAGGTGCAAGACCTCATTCTCTGAAGGTAAGACAGGGTAGTAAGCACAAGACTTTGCCCTTGAAACTTAGTACTGGGCTGATGAACGTGACACTGGTCAGATGCCAACAGCCCTCATCCCCAGGCCGGCCCTCCTGCTGGCAGAGCCTCTTAAATAGCTTTAGTGTCAGGGGGAGTATACACAGCCCCAGTCTATCAGCTTCTATTCCAGCTAGCATCACCTGTGGCTGGTTGCAATGGTCTTGGGTTGCAAGCCCACGGTTGCAATAAGCATTCTATAGTAGTGTGGGCCTTGGTCCTACTCCAATGTTGTGCTGGTTTTAGTGGACTGTAGGCTTAGGGTGTAACACATTGTATTAGTCACCATTTTCACAGCTATAATCTAAAAGATATGACCACATAGCTTAGAGGAAGGAAGATTTATTTGCTCACAGTTTTCAGGTTCATTCTGTGTGAAGCTGGGGACCGTGGATCTCAGAGCCTGGTGGCGGAAAGCAGAGAGAGAGAGCACATGGGCTGTGCTCCTCAAATCATGGAGGTGGGAAGCAAGAAAGAGATCAGGGGGAGGAGGAACCATACATAATCCCCAAGGCCACACTCTCATGGACCCATCTTCTCCAGCCACACCCTACCTGCCTAAATCCACTACAATGGATTTATCCACTGCTGGGATTACAACCCTCATGAGTCAATTACATCAACTCTAAACATGAGCTCTTCAAGGGGCCATTCTATATCTAAACTATAACACACATCTTCACCGCACAGGTGTCACATAGGAGCCTGGGCTGGTCCATCCATGATGATTGCCCAGAGCCATGCAGAATCCTCCAGTGTCTGACCACAGGACAGTAATTGGATGAGGCATCTGGGCCTTCCCCAACCCCAGGGACAGGCTTGTGGGGGCAAACTATTTTTTCTAGGTACTCCCCTGAACAACACACCAACGGTGTATTTGGGACAAGTCTGGAGCCAGGCATGGTGGTACAAGCCTCTAATCCCAGTACTTGGGAGGCTGAGACAGGAGGATTGCAGATTTGAGGCTAGCCTCAGCAACTTAGACCATCAGCAACTTAGCGAGACCCTGTTTCAAAATAGAAAGAGAATGTAGCTCGGGTTCAAACCCCAGTACCAAAAAAAAAAAAAAAAAGAAAAGAAAGAAAGAAAGGAAAAAAGAAAAAGAAAAAAGCCTGGGCTTGGATTGCCCTCTAGTACTGAAATGGTAACAGCAGACTCACAGAAATTCTGGACCTGGGCACAAGTCAGCTCTAAAATAATAAAAGTAACTATAGGCTCAGAGACAGTTCAGAATTTCTGGAAGGATGGGCACAAACTAAGCCAGATTATAAAAAAAACTAGAATAAATACCTCATCCTTCAATACCCAGATGTTATCACATGCCAGTAAGCAACAGGAGCTTTCAGGAAATCATGACTTTACCTAATAAGGTGTTAGAAACTAACTGGAGAGTAATCAGTATGGGAGAACTCTGAGGGAGTTTAAAACAGCTGTGTTAAGAAAACTTAATGAGCTTGGAAAACACACATAGAAATTCAATACTCTAACATAGAAACTGAACAAAGAGATGGAAGCAGTTTTAAAAACCAAACAGAAATTCTGTGTCTGAAAAATACACTCAGTGAAATTTAAAACATGATAGAAGGAGTCAATAGCAGGATAGATCAAACAGAAAAAAGAATTAGTGAGCACAAAGGCTACTTGAAAAAATAGTCTGTAGAAAAAAGAATGAAAAGGAATGAAGAAAGCTTACCAGAATTTGGGGACAGTATTAAAAGAGCAAATACTCAGGTTATTGGAGTTCAAGAAGGACTTGAAAATGTCAAATGGGTGTAAAGCTAACTCAAAGAAATAATAGAAAACTTCCCAAACCTAGAGAAGGATACAAATATCCAGGTACAGGAAGGTCAAAGTTCACCAGTCAAATTTAACTCAACCAAGTTTACCCCAAGGCATTTCAAGGGTGAAAGAGAAAGAGAAGATTTTCAAGGTTGCAAGAAAAAAGAATCAAATGATACATAGGGGCATCTCAGTTTGCCTGACATCATATTTCTCAGAAGAACCCTTATAGGCCAGGATAAAGTGGTGTTAGATTCTCTCAGTATTGAAGAGAAAAAAAAAGTATTCTTTCAATCAAGAATACTATACCCAGCAAAGCTATCCTTTAGAAATTACAGAGATAAGGACATACTCAGGCAAACAAAAACCAAGAGAACATATTTCTACAAGGTCTGTTCTACAAGAAATGTTAAAGGATGCTATTAAAACTGAAAGAAAGAGACGTTAATGCATAAAAAAGAAAACATGGGAAGGTATAAAACTCACTGGTAAAAGTAATTATAGAGGCAAATTTAGAAGCTCTAATGTTGTAAGCATCATGTGTAAACTATATCTTTTGTATAAAAACTAAAAAACAAAACAACTTAAGTAATAATAGCTGCAGGGCTAGCAATGTAGCTCAGTGGTAGAGTACTTGACAAGCATGTGTAAAGGCATAGGTTAAATCCCCAGTACTGCAAAATTAATAATAATATTATTATAGCTGCATTGGTACATTAAAAGATAGGAAATATAGAAAGATGTAAAATGAGACATCAAAATTTCAAAATGTGGTGAGGAATGGATTGAAAGTATAGAGTTTTCTTATTAGTATATTTTTATTGTTCATTTATTTCTGTTCTTATCTTTATGATCATGTTAAGTTGCTATCATTTCAAAATAGCTTTTTATAACAAAATGACGTTTTTAGTAAACCTCCTGATAACCACAAAGAAAAACTCTACAATAGACAAACCAAAAATGATAAACAAGGAATCAAAACATACTACTAGAATAAAAACCTTAACCATAAAGGAAGATTATAAGATAGGGAGAAAGAAAGGGACTACAACAAGACTACAAAAAACAATTTAGAATGGATTAAAGACTTAAATGTAAGACCTAAAACTATGAAACTACTAGAAGAAAACATAGGGGCAATGCTTCAGGACATTAGAGTGGGCAAAGCTCTGTTGAGCAAGACCCCCAAAGCACAGGAAACAAAGGTAAAAGACAAATGGGATTACATCAAAGTTAAAAAAAGCTTCGTCACAACAAAAGAACTCAACAGAGTGCAGAGACAACCTACAGAATGGAAGAAAATATTTTTGAACTATACATCTACCAAGGGATTGATATCTAGAGCATATAAAAAACTCCAAAAACTTAACAGCAATAATAATAATAATAATGATAATAGCCTAACTTAAAACTAGGCAATAGATCTATATAGACTTTTCTCAAAAGAAGACATACAAATGACCAACAGCTACAAAAAAAAATGCTCAACATCACCAATCATCAGGGAATGCAAAGCTGTACAATCTAGCTACATCTCCATCCATTTTTATTATTATTTAAAAAAATTTCAAAGCCAGACATGGTGGTGTATACCTGTCCTCCTAGTACTTGAGAGGCTTATACAGGAGGTCAGTCTCAACAATGTAATGAAACCCTCAGCAACTTAGTGAGACCCTGTTTCAAAAGAGAAAAATAAAATGGGATGGGGTATAGCTTGGAGGTATAATGCCCCTGGGTTCAATCCTCAGTACCAAAACAAACAAACAAGTAAACAAAAAAATCACGACAGGGTCTTGCTAAATTGCCCAGGCAGGCCTTGAACTTGTAATCCCTCTGCCTCAGCTTCTCAAATCACTAGGATTACAGTCATGCACCACTGTATCCAGATAAGATGCGATTTTTACCATCAACATTGTCAGCACTTATTTTTATCAAGTAATTTTATATATTTCTTTGCACATATTTGCTTCTTACATTTCAGTCATTCTTATAGATTTATTTTTCTTCTTATTTCCTATGTTTAGTAGTTATTTCAGCCAGTGTTTAGGCAATGAGTATTTTTAGTCTTTGTGTGTCTGGAAATACCTTTATTGCATTCTCACTTTAAATAATAGTTTAGCTAAGTATAAAAGTCTAAACTAACAAGTATTTTCCCTCCACTCCTTGAAGATACTTTCTTTTTGTCTTCTGATATCTGCTCCTATCCCTGAGTGGTTTACTATTGATATGACATTGGTTTTGGTTTTGAGAAATGTCTTCTTTCCATAAGCTTTTAAGATTTTCATTTTATCTTTAATATCCTACAATTACAGAATTCTAATTTTGCTAATTCAGATTAGCTGTTCTTGAAGCCCTATTGTAAATTACTGATTTACAAAATTTTCAAAGCCATGGACATAGATCGTATTGAATCATAAGTGCCTAAGAATCAGGACTCCTACTAAGTAGTGTCATATAACCACATATAACTTAAAATTTCACAAAGAACATATGGAAATCATGTTTATTATTTCATCATAAGTATTTACAGGTATGTTTTATTAAAATGTGATCTCCAAAGAAAAAGAATAATAATTTTCAAAGCAAATAATGAGTTCTTCCAAGACAAAATTTAGTTGTATTTGTTTGATTTGGTTTTGCTTAGCTTCGAGGTCTTAATAAGATTTTCTTCCTTAAAAAAATAGTATCCTCTTTTTGTGTAATCAATATCAATATATTTCAATTCACAAAAATTTAACTTAATATGTATCTTTTCAGAAGCATATTATCCCTTAATATGAGACCTTCTGTTTGTATATGTGTGCATGTGTGTGTGTTCCAAAATAAATTTCAACTGTTTCAGTTGGGTTCTCACCAGCCCTTTGTGTTCCTGTGAGCCCTCTATTCCCTGATTTAAAGTCTCCACTGCACTGAAACTTCCCCTAAGTGGGAAGGATTCTGCCAGCAGGTGGCTGGGACTTGAGCTGCAACACTGGCTTTTCCCTGGGTCTCCAGCCTGCAGGATTCTTCCTTAGACAGGCCTGCCTTGCCCATCCCTCCTGGTTCTTCTCCATCCAAGCAGCCTCCTTTCCTTCCTTCCTGGTTCTCACCACACATTTTCACTATTCATTTCTTCATGAGGTAATTTGTTTTCAGTGCATTGGATTGTGAGCGCCAGGAAGGCAGGGTTCACAAATGTTTTGTTCACGTGTATGGCCCAGCTTAAGCCACAGCATCATTAATTTGTTAGATAAATGAATGAGCCAATGAAGGAATGTTGGCCTGGGCTCAGCCAGTGGCACAGACTCTGGTAGCAGCCTGTCCCTGGCTCCCAGATGGAGGCTATTACGGAGAAGACAATAACAAATGAACCACCAATTTCGAGCACATGAATCAGTTAGAGCCCTGTTTACATTTCTTTGTCAAACATAATCACTTCGTGTTTGAAATAAGGTCAGGCTCATTGTTTACAGTCTCTGCTGCTTGTTAAAAATTGATATGAACTCCACATGCTTCAATGGCTTGATATCTGGATGAAATTGCTCGATATCCAGGCAAGGGGCCTACCCTTCCTCACCCAGATGCAAAGAGCCAGAAGGTTCCAGTTACTCTCATTTTTCTTCTGCAGAACCCGAGGCTCAGGCGGTCTGGAGAAGGTCGTCGAGTCTTGTCAATCACAAGGTAGGTGGTGGCAGAGTGGGAAATACCTGCAGGCGTTGGCATTGGATATAGCTGTGAGCCAAGGACTTGCTTTGTGCCTCTAGGCAGGTTGCTTAACCTCCCTGATCATGCTTCCTTGTCTGAAAAGTGGGAATAATAGTGCCTCTCCATTGTGGAACTGATAGTGAGGACCAAAGGGGACCATCTGTGACCTTCTTGCACATAGAAGATGCTCCATACGGTATTCTCATATTCTAAGAGTCATTGAGCACCTGAAGTGTTATCCCATTCAACAATGAAGGTCTCTCCATTTATGGGTTAGGGTGCTTCCTATGACACCCCAAGTGTAAACAAACAAACAGAAAAAAAGGACAGTTTTCCCTTTGAGTTAAAAAATTATAATCTTTGGCTGAGTGTGGTGGCGCACACCTGTAATCCCAGTACTTGGGAGGCTGAGATAGGAAGATCGCAGATTTGAAGCCAGCCTCAGCAGCTCAGTGAGGTTCACATCAACTTAGCAAGACCCTGTTTCCAAATAAAAAATGAAATCGGTCTGGGGTTGTAGTTCAGAGGTAGGATGCCCCTGGGTTCAATTCCCATCACCACACACAAAAAAATTATAATTTACAAAAACTTTACGGTGGCTGAGCAGTTGGGGTGGGAAGGGGTTCGGTCGTCAGGAAGAAATGGAAGGTGTTTCTGGGGTCTGGTGCTTGTGGCTCTCAGAGGGGCTGGGCTCTTTGGTGTTTTAGCTCAGAGATCTCATTAATGGGCCACTGGGCACTTGCAGACAAACTATCCAACTTGACCATGAAAAGGGAACAGAAGGAAGGAGCACTTGGTAGGCTTTTTTGGGGGGAGATAAAAGGAACCCCAACTCCTGGTGGATCGTTATGAAAAGGCCCAGAAAGAGGGACTGCAAAGGCAGACAACTAAATCAGGCCTTACCAGTGCCTCTGAGCCAGAGAGCCCTGGAAGAAAACTGCTGACCTGAGCTATGGGGCCCCTTTCTGCTCCCACAGCCTGATGAGGTGTCCCCTGGTAAAGTTGGCATGTGGAATCACCCCCACACCTAGACAGACACCCGGGGCCAGTGAGGGGCAGCAGCAACACTCCCAGCAGGGCAGCAGCCTGAGGCCCTCCTCTCCCCCTCCACTGCAGCACCCCTGGGATTCTTGGAGGATGGGTGGTGGGGTGAGCAGCAAGGTGTGGCTGCCTCACCAGTCTCGGAGGGGTTGGCTTGAGCCAGTTCTAGGTGACATTATACGCTAAGTGTCTTGGATGCTCACATGTGGAACACAAGTGGCCCCACTTTCTGGCTCTCCCACCCTCACTCAGTAGTAGGGCCGAAGCACAAACCCACACTTCACCCCTGCCACGTGCGCTTATCAGCTGAAGGCTGCCCGTGTCCCTCTTGTGAAAAACATGCACAGCCCGGTTTCATTTCCCTGACATACCTGACTCAGGAGACAGAAAAGCCCCACAGTCAAACCTTCATTGTGGAGCGGCCTGGTTCTGCACTGAGGGAGTTATGTGGAGACAAGAATATACACCACATGAGAAAATGGTTTGTGTTGTGGTGTGTGTGTGTGTGTGTGTGTGTGTGTGTGTGTGTGTGTGTGTGTGTGTGTTTCCTGGTCTGATCTGAGGGGTGTGGGGTGCAGGCACACAGTCCTGTTTTGGGTAGAGCTCCAGGAGCAAGGCCGAGCTGGGGGATGGAGTAGAACATGGTCGGAAGTGAGAGTGTAAATCTAAACTAAGGAGCAGAGGCCGAGCTCAGAGCTGGAGAGGCCTCCAGACGTGAAGGAGGAAGTGAGGCTCTACCTAAGAGGTAGCTGGCACCCAGGAAATCAGAAGTGGGTGAGGAAGCAGCGAGTCAGAGCGAGGGTGCGGTGGAGGCTGTGGACAGAGCAAAAGTGTCTTGGACCCAGTTGTCAGGGCCAGCCCCGTGGCCAGGGCCAGGACTCTGGCCTGGAGAATGCTGACCCAGGCAGTTGGAGGTAAACTGAAACTAAGAGAGCTTTTACACACCATCTTCAGTCCTGGATGTTTCTCTAACAGGCTTTCCGAAGAGACTATTCCAGCAAACACGTTATCGTTATGCACTGAAGTCAGCGAGCTCTCTGGGCTGAGCTTGAGAAGGGATGAGGGAGAGAAACGTCAAGTGCAAGCTTTTCCTCGGGTCTTCCCTAATCCTGCCCTCAACGGTTTCTCTTTCCACATTTCTGAGGTTTTCCACTTGGCCAGGTCCTCTAGGCCTGAGGCATCCTTGCTTTCTGTATATCCTCAGATGGGGGATAAAAGCTCTGCCCCTGTTAATGGCCAGGGGAAAGGACTCTGGGAACTGAGAGAAACTCCCCAGGCCTGGGCAGCAGTGACCCCTCCAGCAAGCTGGACACAGGGATCTGTTTGCTTCCTTGCCATGCAGGCTTAAGGATGCTCAGCTGGTACGATTAGCTGACACACCAGTGTCCCCAGGAGATTCTAAGTGATGCAAGCAAGCGTGAAGGAAATGCTGAGAACAATGTGAGGTTTCTATGCACTCAGGCTGCAGGACGCTCTGCCTGCATGAATCAGATCCCCCGCTGATAGTGTGCACAGAGGTCTGCCTGTTAGTCAGGGAGGAGGCTGGGTTTCCTTGGAGAGCTCACTGTGGAGTAAGCTTGGTCATGAGCCACTGGACTCTCAGCCTTTGACAGTGCTGGTCTGTGAGGAAGGCACTGGGCCATCCTAGCTACTGGGTCATACCCACATTGGTGGATGTGGCTATCACACAGAAAGTCAATTCCGACTTCGAGTGACATCTGAAAAGGCAGAGTGTGTAACAGGTGAAGTCTCCAAGAACGGTAACAAGAAGAAATTTCTTTATGAGCTGAATCAGGGAAGCAACATTGTGTGCACATTTTTTATACTTTTATTGGTACATTATAGTCTCACATCATAATGTAGCTCATAGTTATAGCGACATACATGCACACAATATCGTAATGTAAATGGCAGTAGCTCTGGGATCAGCATAATCACTACCTGTAGTGTGCATTGCAAGTACCTGTATGCACAGAAGTGTACTAATCAGGGAATTTTCTGGCAAGACACTGTACGACCAATTGGCTGACTATGATGCCAATCAGAGCCTCCCCATCTTCATCCTCTTCTGGAGGAACTTGTCCTCCCCCGGCCTCTAGAAGGAGGAGCCTCATTTACCCCGCTCATACCACACCTGTGGCCACAGGTGTCTGAACTGTGGTGCTCAGGTAACCCACAGGACCTCAGGCCATGGGCAGGACTGTGACCACTATGTTTTCTCTTTCTTTCCTCCTCTCTAAAGACATTGACTTAAGAGACATGGGGCTGTTCAAATGATGGTGTGTGCTTCTGCTCAATGTTATGTAGAATTAGCACTAGGGACATGTGTCAGTGAGGAAGGGGAGAAGGCAGAAAGAAGAGGAAGACTGGAGCAAACGGAGAAAGTCAAAGGGCAGAGCCTGAGGCCCCATGAGAGTGGCAGGCACAGTTCAAGACCTAAATATACCAGTTCCACTCTGAGTGGTCCAAAGTGCCTTCTTGGATGCCAGTCTCAATATCTGCAGGTCACCTGTTCAAACCTTGTATCCGCACAGTAACCCTCATTAAACTTGAACAGGTTTGGGAAGCTTTCCGTTCCTAGCATCCAAATAAATCCCCAAGACAAAAAAAAAAAAAAAATCCCAAAGACATCAGGATAGAACAAGATCAGGGAATAAACTTCTAAGACCCCAAAGACAAGCCTATCTAATGAGGGTGCTGGAAGCCTTGGATTTACTTTAAAATACTTCAACAAGGTAGAGACAGTGATATTATGTGTCTGCTGGTTCACTCTAAGGGCTGTCAGTCTCTCTAATGGAAAATTCTACTCTAGGGTAGTGAGCTAGGGTTTTCTCAGAAAGGCCCCACTCCAGAGGCAGCAAGGCAAGTGCTTCTTTGATGGATGTCTCAGTGACAAAGCTTAAAATTAGCATAGTGAATGTCAGAAATGAATTTCTTTATTTCTTTATTTCTTTATTTGTTTGTCTGTTTAACTATTGTTGGCTCCAGGGATTGAACCCGGGGGTATTCAACCTTTGAACTACCCCCCAGCCCCTTTTAATTTTTATTTTAAAACAGGGTCTCACTAAGTTGCTAAGGCTGGCCTCAAACCTGCAATCCTTCTGTCTCAGCCTCCCAAGTGTTGGAATTATAGGCATGCACCACCACTCCTGGCTCAGAAATGGATTTTAATTGTCAAAATTATTTGTTAATAAGTACAATGAATATTAGAAATGAACTTGGTGAAATCAGAGGTATTCAAGATGTGTGGATTGGCTAAGCTATTTTATACACGTTACATTCTTCACCATTTACTGTTCATGAGCAGTGTGGCAGATACACAGATGTGTGGTACTGACCCCTCTTCATGGAAGGATTTGCTGCCCAGCCGTGGGGAGTGCTGTCTGCAGACATCTCCGGCTGTCTGCACCTTCAGGGTCAGTTGCAGTTACAGAGAGCAAATGGCTCTTATCCAGTGACTGAGCCAGGTACGTGATAAAGAGGTACCCATTTTTACCCAAATTAAGACAACCCCAATGGGCAATATTCACTCAACATTAAGTGGGCTGAGAATTTGTCAGATGTATAATACTGGTGAACTTTTCCCTCTGCCCAATCTGGATTTCTTCCCATTCCCTTTATTTAAATTTACCTTAAATTTTATTGAACTTAAATTTTTCTAGCAAAACCAGATTCAAATAAAGCATTTTTACCATCAATAATTCCCTTCAATTTGTAGATTATAAAACTCCATCAATACAGAAATAGACAAATTCCTAATCACACTGTGCTCTTGATAAACCAGCAAGGGAGCCGGGCGTGGTGGCACACACTTGTAATCCCAGTACTTGGGAGGCTGAGACAGGAGGATCGTAGGTTTGCAGCCAGCCTCAGCTACTTAGTGAGGCCCTCTGCAACTTAGTGAGACCCTGTTTCAAAATAAAGAATAAAAAATAGGGCTGGGGGTGTAGCTCAGAGGAAGAATGCCCCTGGCTTCAATCTCCAGTACCAAAAAAAAAAAAAAAACCAGCAAAGGAAAATAAGTATAATGAGCATAAATCAAGTTTAAAGATCATCTCTACTCTTTGTGATATTCAATTATTGTGAGAGTTTTTGTTTTGTTTTGTTTTTGTTTGTTTGTCGCAGTACTGGGGATTGAACACAGGGGCACTCTACCACTACACCCCGAACCCTTTTTATTTTGGGACAGGGTCTTGCTAAGTTAGTTGCCCAAGCTGGTCTTGAACTTGAAATCCTCCAGTATCAGCCTCCCAAGTATTGGTATTACAGGCTTGCACTGTGCCACCACGCCTGACTATACTTTCTCTTTGTTTTTGTTTTATTTATGGTACTGGGGATTGAACCCAGGGGCATTCTCCCTCTGAGCTACATCCCCGGCCCTATTTTTTATTCTCTATTTTGAAACAGGGTCTCACTAAGTTGCAGAGGGCCTCACTAAGTAGCCGAGGCTGGCCACGAACCTGTGATCCTTATGTCTTAGCCTCGAAAGTACTGGGATTATAAGCGTGCACCACCACACCCAGTTACTTTCTCTTTGTTTAAGCAGACCTAGCCTGCCATGTATATTAACTGGTTTCATGTCATTTGCATTTGTTTCTGATAGTGGTTCTTTTCCTTCCAGGCACAGGATTTGATCCCTAACAAGCATTTTTCACACGGAGCTCTGTCTCGGCACCCGCTTCCAGAGAACCTGTCTGGGAAGTCTAAGACCCAGGCACCAACAGAGTCAGTGTCTGGTAAGGGCTGCTCTTTGCTTCCAAGATGGCGCCTCTGGCTATAGCCTCACATGATAGATGGAATGGAAGGATCAGGAAGCTCTCTGAAGCCTCTTTAGCCTCTTTTATAAAGGCATTAATGCCAGTCATGAGGGTAGAGCCCTTGTGACTTAATCACTTCCCCCAAAGGCCCCACCGCTATTTTTTTTTTTTTTTTGTGGTACTGGGGATTGAACCCAGGGACATTCTACCTCTGAGCTCACTCCCAGCCCCTTTTTATTTTTTATTTTGAAATAGGGTCTTGCTAAGTTGCTAAGGGTCTTGCTAAGTTGCTGAGCATCTAGCTAAGTTGCTGAGCATCTAGCTAAGTTGCTGAGGCTGGCCTTAAACCTGTGATACTCCTGCTTTGGCCTCCCAAGTACTGGGATTACAGGCATGTACTACCACACCTGGCTAAGGTCCCACCTCTTAATACCATCACCTTGAGGTTTAAATCCTAACATATAAATTTTAGAGGGGCACATACATTCAACCCATAGCACTCATCTATCTCAATCTTCTTCAATAACTATTGTCAACTAAAAAGAACCTAAGCAGGGCCCAGGGAGTGGCTCTGTGGTGGAGCATAGCATGCATGCACAGTCTTGGGTTCTGTTCGTCAGAGTCATGTGCATCATGACCAGACTGACAAAGGTCAGTTCACAATAATGATGATGTGTGGTTTAGTTTCAGCTCAGAGACTCTCACAGGACTCACTCCAGCATTTCATTTGCCTGTCTGTTCAAAAGTCATCTCTTCCAAGTAGCCTTCTTTGATGAATCTAACTAAAATAGTCCAAGGAAACACACACATACACACACACCCCATTAACTGTCACTATGTCTGAATCCTGCTTCGTTTTTTATCGGCACTTCAAACCTGAATCACACTTAGTAATTTACATATTTGTTTTTCTCCTTCACCAGTATGTATGCATCATTAGAGTTCATACCTTGCTTACTGTTGTATCCCTCGAATCTGGAACTGCACTGGGCCAAGTTAGAAGTTAATCATTATTTGTTGATTGAACACATGAATGGAACTATATAAAAAATGTACTTTTGCCAGGTGGCAATTATGGAGCATAGGGGCTTTAAGGCACAAAAAAGAGGAGGTCTAAGACCAGGAGCCAGCAGTTGACTTTTGGTACAGTTACTTTGCTTTGGCCCACTCTTCCCCTTGCTGTTGAACATCTTGAGTCCTGTCCTTTCACATGAGTTCAATTTCTGGTCCTTAAGAAACAACTCATCTGACCTACCCAGTTAAATGAGAAGTTTAGCAAATATTTGTTTCTGTGTCAAGTGCTATGTTTTGACTTTCCATGGGTCAGTTGGTATACCTCAATAGGAACACTGAGATACAGTGACAGGTGACTAATTAAAAGGACAGAGCCTAGGGAGTGGGGATGGTTGCTAAACAGAGGGTGTGAGAAATAAATTGATACCACAATCACTACTCCATGGATATTTTCAGTCTACACAGAACACTCTGTTTTCAAATATTGTTTAACTAGATAAGAAGCAACTACTTATCTGCAAAAAAAGATATGCAAATACAAATCATTCTCATCTATTCATTAGAGCAATTCTCCTCAGTTTCTATACCAGGCAATCTAATTTGTCAATCTAATTGTAGCATATATTGGCAAAAATAATTTTAAAAATAATAAGCTCTATTTAGGCTCTCCTCCTAGAATTAGTCTAAATGAAGTTTTTATTTTTAGGCATCAAAAAAAAAAGATAACAATACAGTGACTCAATTTGTAGTGGTGATGGCAATGGTGGAAGTAGTAGTAATAATGGTGGTTGTGACGGTGATGATCATGGTGATAGTGGTGAGAGTAATTATCATACTGGGGACATGAGCTGGAAAAAAATTTCCAAGACATTTGATGGTGGTTGTTGTTGTTGGTGGTGGTGGTGGTGATGGTGGTGGTGGTGGTGGTAATGACAGTGGTCATAAGAGCTAACACCACTGGGCCCTTATCACAGGCCAGGCCTAGAACCTGATAGGAACCCTTCCATCAGATCTAGCTTCAGTCTTCTCCTCTCAAGCTTGGGTTTCCTGTAATGTCTTGGGACTGGCAGGGTTGTGTGTATTTTGTGTTGACCTGACCACAGGTCCTTGCTTCTGCTATGTTTAGATTTGGGGAAATGTTGCCATCTAGTGCCCCACTGGAGTCTTAACTCTTTAAGCAGATAAGTCAATCTCCCTCTGCCTAGCTCCTCCCACTTCTTTCCCAGGTAAGAAGCCAGGGTCTCAGGCCATCACCCTTACCATAGAACTACAGGAATATCTCCAGGAGTTGTTCTTTTTTTAAATTCCTTTCTCTTTACAAAATGTACAGAAAGAGAAATAGCTAGACAGACAAAGAAGTAGCAACAGGATTAAGATCTAATAATGAGTTAACATTTACTGTGTATAGCATATTAAACTCAGTGAGGAATGGAAAAAAGGAATTAGGGACAGCTCTAGATACAGTAGTGAAATAAGTGAGGAGTCATTGGCATGGCCAGTGCACCTGGGGTCCCTGCCTTTCTGGACCTTTCATACCCTGCCAGGTGATTTCCCTGACTTGACTCCTTAGCCCACCAAGCTGTAAACTGCCCCACACTCACCCTTCTCCAGCCCCCACTTGGTTCTCTCAAGCCCATACTCTGCTTCTTGCCATTAACAACTAGCTAACCCACAGGTCAACCAATGCTCTAGGTTTCTTGTCCCTTTCCTATCAAGTATATGAAGTGTATTTTTAATGGAAACCATCAATGACTTAATAATTAGCTACTCCTGGCAAGTGGCAGACCAGGCTAGTGAGGGAGAGGCTTTAGCCAAGAGACATGCTATAGTGTGTCTCAAACTCCAGATCTACTCAGTCTTCAGCCATGATCTTGTCTTTCGTGGTGTGCATATCTTGGCTTGGATTTACGCATTCATTTGTTTAACACGGATCTTCCTAACTAGTCTGTAGCTCCGTGGGCTGGGACTGCATCTGCTTTGCTCCCTGTTGTATGCCCAGTGCTTAGCAGAGTGCCCAGCACATAGGAGCCCGCTGATGAGCACTGGAGGGAAAAGTTGGTACCTCACTGGGGATACTTGGCTTAGTGAGAGGAGACTGAGCAGGAAGGCAGACCACAGCGGCACCGTTGAGTCAGAAGGAACATGAGACTTCACCCTGGCCCATGGTTTTCAGATTGCTTAACCCCAGAACCCTTGGTTCACTCAAGGTCTCATGCCGGAGCCTCTCCTGCTTTCTGAAGACGTCCCTCTCCCTCTCTGCCCGCTATCCCACCTTCCATTGGGCCCAGCCAGGACCTTAAAAGGCTCCAGGTAGCACAGTTTGAAAATAGCAAATCCAATCCCTTCATTTTACACAGAAGGCAGAGCTTTGTGAAAGCTGACAAAGGTAAGAGACAGAGGAGGGAAAGTGTATCAGAGGAGGAAATTGCTTTGTCACATCTTCCTGTACCAGTTCTCCACAGTAACTCAAGAACACCCATCGAGGGCGTTCCCTTTGTACAGAAATTCACTGGTAGAAACTACTGCCTGGCCCTGAAAGCACGGCAGAGGCTCGGTATAGATGAGCCACATGGCCTTTGGTGGCTTTGAGGATGCTGATGATTGAGAGGACATGTGCGCTGCAAAGGGTCTATCCGGGAAATAGCAGCCACGTTGAGATGTTGAGGACAAAGGCTTTTTTGTCCTCTGCCACCCATGAGGCAGCGCTTCTCTGAGTAACTCTAATTATAAATCCTTGTCCTGCTAAGATGGGTAAACTTGGCAGCGTTTGAGATCTGCCTTGCGTCTTAACTATTTCTCAGTTGGTTTAGACTTGGCAAAACCCCAAATGCATTTTGCCAAGCACTCTTTCCCTTAATTTCTAATCCCCTGAGTGACTTCAGGGAAATTTCATCCATATGTTTCTGAGTCATTTACTGTGAACTCATCTTTTGGTAAGAGAAATACGTTCTCATGCCAGCACAGTCCAGAGGCCAGCACATTTTTAGGCTGAAATGGGTCACACTTTCTTTGGGAAGAATTTCCTGAACTCTCTAATTACAAGGCAGGAAAGATAGTAATGTTTCCTGCTTCCCCTGTTCTGTCCCCTCTCTCCCATGTGCCTCCTGGAGGCTTGTTTGAAAACCTTCTCTATTGTTTCTGAAAATGGTGAATGTCATATTTGTGTTTAGATCTAAACAAACTATGGATTTGTGGTTTTTTGACAATTCCCATTTTTAACCTAAGCTGGAAAAGAAATAAGCAGTTACTGAACTCACACTACATGGCAGGTGCATCTCAGCAGCCTTGTATATAAGGAATCAAGGACTGACAGATATTAAGTAACCAGAAAAGGTATGTACTTAATAAAAGGGGAAGCCAGAATTCAGATCAGGAACTGACTCCCAAGTTTGCATTTCTTACACCTGGTCCTGCTCATTCCCACAGAGAGGGGAGGCTTAACACCTTCTAGCTCACAGTCATCATGGGGTTAATTATTGACATGCATTTTTTTGTAAAGTGAACAGAGACTAGACCTGATGTTACTACAAAAGGGTTAAGCTTTTATGTTGTTGTTGTCGCTGTTGCCTCAGAAGAGTTTGGGACCCTGTGGTCAGATGTCATACTGGAAATTGTCAGTCTTGGAAGTGAAGTCTTTGATATCACTATTAATGATGATAAGCCTCTAGGTATAACTATCAGCTGACAGGAATTACAGGTGATAGAGGAACATGTTAAACAATACCATGAGGATGCAATGGGCAAAATCCAGAACATTGACAATTCCAAGACAAATAGCATAGTTTTATCAATAAATAAATGACAAAAAAGAGGACAAGGAAGCCTATAGATAATAAAAGACAAGAATCATTTCAAAAGAAATTGTAGCTGGGCGTAGTGGTGCATGCGTATAATTTCAGTACTTGGGAGGCTGAAATAGGAAGATAGCAAGTTCCAGGACAGCCTCAGAAACTTAGCAAGACCTTGTTCCAAAATAAAAAATAAGCTGGTTGTGGTGGGCCATGCCTGTAATCCCAGTACTTGGGAGGCAGAGACAAGAGGATCACAGGTTCAAGGCCAGCCTCAGCAATGTAGTAAAACTTTCAGGAACCTAGCAAGACCCTGTTTCAAAAACAAAAATAAAAAAGGGCTTGGGGTGTAGCTCAGAGGTAGAATGCCCTAGGTTCAATCCAAGACCACAAAAATAAATAAATTAAATAAATAAATAAATAAATTTAGATTTTTTAAAAGGGCTGAGGATATAGCTCTGAGGTAAAATGTCCCTAGGTTCAATCTCCAGTATAAAAAAGACAGAAAGAAAGAAATAATAGGAAATTTGAGCACTAACTGAATATATTATAATATTAACATATTATTGGTTTTTTAAAGATCTGATGATGGTATTACGATTATGTTTAAAGAAAGAAAAGTAAACTTTATCTCTTAGACATACTGCTGAATTGGGCTGGGGGTATAGCTCAGTGGCACAGAGTTCTTGCTTAGCCTGTGTAAAGCCCTGGGTTCAATTCCCAGCACCACACACACGAAGGACAGAATAATACTGAATTATCTATAGATAAAATAATATAATCCTTGGACTTGTTTTAAAGAGTCTGGGGTAGGGTGAGGAGGATGGAAATGGGAGAAGGGCAGAAGGAAGGAAATTGGCCATGTGTGAACATCTACTGAAGCTGAGTGATTGGTACAAAAGTTCATTGTATTAGTCAGATGTTTATATGTGAGAAAGTATCCATAATAAAAAAAAATGGTCTAACTGTGATGATCAAAATTATTCTAATTACTTTAAATGTTTCTTCTATACATGTATCTTAATCTTTAAACTCTATGAGGTTCCAACATGAGCATATTATGGGTTTTGGGTTTTGTAGTGGTGATGGTGGAGGTTTAAAGGAAAATGGGATGAAGGAACGAAGGAAGGAAGGAGAGAGAGAGAAATTTTGAGCCAGTGAGTCAGTAGAGGGAAAGGAAGTAATTTCCAATCAAAGAGAACTAAATTCCTGGAAAATCAAGTGCCAAATGCAGAGTTTAGGTGGGTTCAAAGGCTAACCTTTCACTTCCTGCCATCCAGATGTAGAACCAAACTATAGGTATGGGTCTGAGTGCCAGATAAAGTATCACTTGGCCTTGGCTTCTGTCCTGACTCAATGGAGTGGCACTTAATGTTGATGCTTTGTGTGTGGAACTGGGATTGAACCCAGGGGCATTCTACCTCTGAGCTACACCCCCAGCCCTTTTTATGTTTTTGTTTTGAAGCAAGGTCTCTCTAGGTGGCCAAGAGTCTCACTATATTGCTGAGGTTATTCCCGAACCTACAATCTTCCTGTCTCAGGCTCCCAAGTACTGAATGTTGACACTTTAAGTCTGCTCTAAATAATCTTACCATAACCTATATTGGGCAACAAGAGGCAAACATACTTGTGAGATTCTTTTTAAAAGAGATAATTCCCAGATATTTTATTTCCTGGATGAAGCTATTGAGGATACAATTTTAAGTGATCTTAGTTAATGGTAAAGTGAACATACACTCTCAGCCCAGCATCCCATAAAAATAAGGGTAAGAACTTTAAACTAGGTTGCATGATATCACATTTTCTTTGTGACCTTTTGGGGGGGGTACTGGAGATGGAAGCCAGGGCCTCACACATGCTATGCAAGCACTCTACCACTGAGCTACACCCCTAGCTGTCTCTGTAGCATCTTTAATGGACATTTTCTAACTTACACAAAGAGAGCTCACGTATGGCATGCTCCCATGACTCCCACCACCCAACTCCAGTAGTTATCCATTCACCATCTTCTTCTGTCTATGCCTTTCCTTCCTTACCCCTGCTGGATTATTTTAAAACAAACTTCAAACCTCACTAACATTTCTATATGCATCGCTTCTTTTCATTTCAGATTCACAGGATTAAGAGATGCACCTCTGATGAATCTGTAGAGTGAAGAGTCCACCCAGAGATAACCAATCATATTTGGAGGTACCAGGAGGAGATGAGGGATGGTGGTCAGCTGAGGCCACAAGGAAGAAAGGTGGCAAATGCCAAGTAAACACAGAAGGGCCAACTGGAGGCTGAGCACCACACAAAAATGGCTGCAGTTGTAAGGTGAGGATTTCCCTCTCCACAAAGGGGGCAAGGACCGGTTATGGAATGGAGCAAGAGAGCCTGGTCCTGCCCCCACAATTGCCACCTGGGCAGTGTCACGCCAGCACCCTAGAGCTGTCCTACAGGTGCACCACGCCAGGACAGTCAAGGTTGCTCACTTGAACTGTCAAAACTTTTATTTCCACCTAATTTGATAAAAACCTTTCTAAACCATATTACACACTTCTCTGCTTTCTTAAGGAGAGCAGTGCGTGGAACATTTAGTCTTTTCTCAATGGCTTAAAAGCATTACCATCAATGGCAGTTTTGTGTTGACCTCAAATGCGATCACACTTCTGGAGACTATCGAGAGTGATTTCACACGCAGGCTCCTGCGGCAAATGGCTATTAGATTGTTCTGTTTTTTATATTTTAATAGGATAAGGTAACCATGGAAGGGATTGTCTCTTCTCTCTTGTCAGCTGCCCCTTTTTATAGCTATGAACATATCTGACTGTAAGAGCCATCTCTGTTCTGTCTTCTACCTTGCTGCTTCCAGTCAGGCTGTGAAGATGTCACACCTGTGTCTCAAGTGACAGTCAACTGACAAAGAGTGAAAATCCAAGGGGCTCGCCTCTGAGTCAAGCATGTGGATTTTGATACCTATTTTGTGTCTTCAGAGTCTCCTTGTGGCTCGATTTTACTTATTAACTGTGTCCTAGACTGTTAAGGCTGCTAGGTAGAGGATATATTGTTCCTGTATTGCTCACAGGTATTTGATACAGGCTCTCCAAAACAGAAGCTAAATCACACCTCAACACCTCCCACAGATAAGAAAATAAGACAAGGCATAGGAGATGGGTAATAAGTCGCCTGAAAACACAGACACATCACGGTTAAACATTCCCCTAGATATCCCTGGGTCTTGGCAAGAGAGAATTTAGAATGAAAATAGTAACTTTTATAAGCATGTTTTATTCAAAAGAAGTATGTCTAAGAAAACGAGATGCAGAACTTTAAATAAGAACACATTCAACTACATCAAAATCAGTAAGTCTGGAAGCAAAAAGATGCTCATCTGATGAAGTGGATGAAAAATTCTTTCCCAAAATGTAATGTGAAAACATCAGCCTTGTGTACCGGGAAGAGAGCCTGCCAGAGGGCCTCAGCTCCCGGCCTCGGCTACCAGGCTCATCCTCCCACCAGAAGAGCAGGGGGCCACTTTTCCAGTTCTCTTCCTGATAACTCCCTCAGAAAGGAGACCTGTGCTTTCTACTTGCTTGTGTTCAGCAGAGAGATGTGGTTGGTGTGCTGGAAATGAGAGGCTTGTGACCTTCTGGAGATCCTAATTCCAGGAGTTTGGAAAGCAGGGTACTGGCAGACAAGGGGCCTGGATGATAGGAAAGGTTTCAAACTGCAAGGTCAAGACAGGAAACATTAATGATCTGGACATCACAGCCTTGACTCTCAACCCTTACTGTACAGCAAAATCATCTGGGGAACTTTTTCAAATTTAATTTCCCTTTTCATTATATAATGTATTTATGAGTTGAATGTACAGATCTTAAATGTACAATATTTAAGATGCCACTTTGAAAATTAGTTTTGATAAGTGCATATGTTTTGAAACCCACACCACTTTCAAGATATAAGACAGCTGTCATTCCAGAAAGTTCTCTCCTGAATTTCCCAGTCACTCACAGATGCCTCTTTTTATTTATTTATTTATTTTCAGTACTGAGGATTGAACCCAGGGGCATTCTACCTCCGAGCTACACCCCAGCCCTACTTTTTATTTTTTATTTTGAAACAGGGTCTCATTAAGTTGTGGAGGGCCTCACTAAGTAGCTGAGGCTGGCCGTGAACCTATGATCTTCCTGTCTCAGCCTCCCAAGTACTGGAATTACAAGTGTGTGCCACCACACCTGGCTCAGATGCCTCTATTTTACAGGCAACTTCTATTCTAATTCCTCACTCCATAATCTAGTTTGCCTAGTCTAGGACTTTATATGAATGGAATCATATAGTAAGTACTTTTTTTGCATGTGGTCTCTTTCACTCAGCATAATTTCTCAAGATTTGTCCATGTTGTCATGTGAATCAATAGTTTGTTCATTTTCTATTACTGAGAGTATTTTACTGTATGGCTATACCACACTTTGTGTATCCATTCTCCATTTGAGGGACGTTTGGATTGTTTCCAGTTTGGGGCTGTTATGGTTTAGATATGGAAGGTCCCCTGGAAAAGCTCATTATTGATGTTCAGAGGTGATACAATTGAATTATGAGGATTCTGATCTCATCAGTGGATAAATCCATTGATGGACTAATGGATTTATTGGGCGGTAATGTAGGCAGGTAGGCTGTGGCTGGAGGAGGTAGGCCACTGGGATGTAGCCTTGGGGACTATATGTATGTCCACGGTCCCCCTTCCTTCTTTCTCTGCTTTCCACCACTGTGCCTTGAGCTCTGCAGACATGACCTGGCTTAACATGGACTGAAACCCCTGAAATCTCCAGAACTGTGAGCAGATCAATCTTCCTTCCTCTAAGTTGTGGTTGTCAGGTATTTGGGACCACAGCAGTGAGAATGCTGGCTGAAACAGGGGATGTTCTTAATACAGCTGTTAAGTTCTTTTAGTACATGTGTATTTTCATTTCTCTTGAGTAAACACCTAGAAGTAGTATTTCTGGTCATCTGAAGATATGTTTCACTTTTTGAGAAACTGCCAGGCCAGTTTCCAATGACCATCTTACATTCCCACCAGAAATGAATGGGCATTCCAGTCATTCTCTGTCCTTACCATCGCTGCTGTTGTCCCTTTAAAAATTTTAGCTATTTTAACAGACATTCTCAATTTGGTTTTAATTTTCATTTCTCTCATGACTAATGACGGTAAATACTTTTTCATGTGCTTATTAGCATTTGCATATTTTCCTTTGTGAAATGCTTAGCCAAGCTTTCTGACCACTTTTTTAATTGGACTAGTTGTCATTTTATTATAGAGTTGTAGGAACTGCTAAGATATGCTGGTTATAAGTCCTTTGTCAGAAGAATGAGTGGCAAATAATTTTCTCCAGACTGTGGCTTGTTTCTTCTTTTTCTTAACAGTAGCTTTTGATGAGCAGAAGTTTTTAATTTTGGTTGGGGGTATAGCTCAGCGATAGAGCATGTGCTTAGCATTCACGAGGCCCTCAGTTGGATTCCCAACTCCAAAAAAAAGTGTTAAATTTTGATGAAGTCTATTTAGCACTTTTTCTCTTTACAATTATCCAGGTAGTCCTATCCCACAGATTTTGTTGCCCAAACATTCTAATATGCAGCCAAGGTTCAGAACCCTGGACTTGTTTTTGGCTTTGTTTTTTGGTACTAGGGATTAAATCCAGGGGCATTCTACCTCCGAGATACACCCCCAGCCCTATTTTATTTTTTTTATTTTGAAACAGGGACTCACTAAATTGCTGAGACTGGCTTCAAACCCTCAATCCTCCTGTCTCAGCCTCCCAAGTACTGGGATAATAGGCATGCACCACCACACCCAGCTGAGAACCCTGAACTTGAAAAATAGAGGACTCTAGAAAATGAAAGTCTGAAAATACACAATAAGGCATGATCCAAATAAACACAAGAGAGGTATTTGCAAGCCCTCTGTGTCCACCTGGGGAACATTTCAATACATAGGCAGAGAAAGGAGTACATAAGAAGGACAGCGCAGAAGAGGCCGGGATGCTGTGACAACTCTGACCTTGGCCCATGTCATGCTCACAAAGCATGACATGGCCCATAAAACTGTGTTTGGGGCAAAAAGATGAACAAAGAAACGCAACAGGCTGGGGTCAGTGGCGGAACAGACGCCGGCACTGCCCAGCTGCAATTTCTCCTGCCCTTGCCATCTGGAAGCAGAGTCTCCAGTACTGGAAGAGCAGAACACAGATGGTGAAGAGGAGAAGCTACAGATGGATGAGGAGATGGTCAAGGATCCCCGAGCAGCTCTCGATGAGTTCAAGTCTCCAGGCCCCATGAATTACAGCCCTGAGAACAGGAAGACCTTGCAGAAGTAATTGAGGAATCACATTGTAATCTCTGAAAATTACAGAGCAAGGGAACAGTCCCAGAAAACCCAAGGTGAGAAACTATTTCAAGTTTCAAAAATGGGGCAGTCAGAAATTGTCATATCATAGCAGCGCCTTGTATCTGTCCTGGGGATGTGCCCCATGAAGACTGGGCACAGTCTGGGCAGCTGCCCAGGAAGCTCATACCTGCCCTACCTACAGAAAGCAGGCTTCACTACAAATCCAGATGACTTGGCTCTCTGGGACAAATGCTGTGGACACGGGCCTCAGCCCAGCCCTGCTTCTCTATACTTTTAGCTTCTTTTAAATTAGTCTTAATTTTGTCACTGATTATGACATTCACTGAGCACCTACTATAGGCTAGAATATGTTTCTCGAATTCTAAAACTCTTGAGCTCTCAAGTATACATGTTCAGCCCAGAAAGAGATCCAAAAACTCCAGTTGAAAAGCACTGAATTAAATGTTAAGAAGCCAGTAGTGGTGGCTCATGACTGTAATCCCAGCACTTGAGAAGCTGAGATAGGAGGATCACAGGTTCGAGGACAGTCTCAGCAATGCAGTAAGACTCTCAGCAACCTAGCGAGACCCTGCTGCAAAATTAAAAAAAAATAAAGGGCTGGGGGTATAGCTCAGAGGTAGAATGTCCCTGTCCCCAGCTACACACACACACACACACACACACACACACACACACACACACACACACTTATCAAGAGTGAAAAGGCAACCCACAGAATGGGAGAGAATATTTGTAAATCATGTATCTGATAAGGGATTAATACCAAGAATACAGAGAAGTCCCAAAACTAAAAAAAAAAAAAACCCAATTATAAATGGATGAAGAATTCAAATAGACATTTCTCCAAAGACGATAAGCACATGCAAAAGATTTTCAACATTACTAATCATTAGTAAAATGCAAGTCAAAACTATGAAGAGATATCACCTCACAGCTAGTAGAAAAAAATAATAAGTGTTGGTGAGGATTTGAAGAAATTGAAACCTTAGTCATTGTTGGTAGGGATGTAAAATATGCAGCTACCATGGAAAACAATGTGGTGATTCCTCAAAATATTTAAAACAGAATTATGTGATCCCAGAAATTCCACCTCTTGAAGAGATATTTGCTCATTGATATTCATAGCAGCATTATTCACAATAGCTAAAAGGTAGAAGCAATCCAAGTGTCCATCAACAAATGGATAAGCAAAATGTGATGTATACATACAATGAAACATTGTTCATCCTGAAACAGGAAGGAAATTTTGACATACTTCAACATGGATAAAGCTTAAAGACATTATGCTAAGGGAAACAAACTAACCCGAAAAAGTAAATACTGTATAATTCCATGTATATGGGGGCACTTTGAGTCATCAGATTCATAGCAGCTGGTGGTTGCCAGAGGCCAGGGAGAAGGGAATGGAGAATTATTGTTTAATGGGTATAGAATTTCACTTTTACAAGATGAAAAGAGTTCTAAAGGAGGATGGTAGTGATAGTTGCACAACATTATAAATATATTTACTACCACTCAACTGTACACTTAAAATGATTAAGATGACAAAGTATGTATTATGCATACTTTATTACAGTTTTTTAGAACTGGGGAAAAGAATGAAATTACAATGGCAAGAGTGATGATGGAGCAAGGGACAAAAATAGGCAATCTTTACAACTATTAGAGATGAAAATATTAGAGGTAGAAATGATAGGGCTTGTAATAAACTGGCTGGGGGAAGCAGGGGGCAGGAGGACAACAGAAGGACATCAGATCTCTATTTGGGACAGTTGGGCAGTTAGTTGAGACAAATGGCTATAGCATTAACAGCACAGTTAAGAACACAGAATTTGGAATCAGAGTGTTCACATTTTAATTTGGCTACTGTTTTAGTCCATTTTTACATGGCTGTGGCCAAAATACCTGACATGAACAACAGAGAAGAGGAAAGAGTAATTTAGGTTCACAGTTTCGGAGGTACAGTCCATAGTTGGCAGACATCACGGAGACATGTCGTGTGGCAGAGGACAGCAGCTCATCTCATGGCAGCTGGAAAGCAGAGAAAGTGGCAGGAAGCAACCAGGGACATAGTCCCTAAGGCCACACCCCCATTGACCTCCTCCCTCAGTCACACCCAGTAGATCCATCCAAATTATTAATCCTTCAGTGGATTTATCCACTGATGAGGTTAGAGCCCTGATTCAATTATTTCACCTCTGAACATTTTTGCATTGCCAACACATGAGCCTTTTGGGGGACACCCCACATTCAAACAACAACTTCTTAGCCATGGGAGGTGGACAGGCCATGTTACCTGACTGGTCTCCACATCTCAACTCTGGGAAGAAACTGACTCCATAAAGTTCTCATAATAGTTGACCTAAAAGACATATGTAAAGCACCTGGCCATAGCCAATGCTCTATAAACTCACTCTAGCCATATGCAGAGGAGGACAGTCTGGAGGAAGTATCTTGAAACAGGAAGAGAGATCCTGGCAAGGAAACCTATCTGTCTCTGAGTGTTTGAAAGGTTGTTAGGGGAAGAAGAAGAATAAACATTCTTTCTGTATTGCTCTAAAATGTATAATTGAGATCATTAGGTAGAAGCTTTCGTGGTGGAAATGCCTTTACATTTGCCACAAGGAAGAATGTCTCAACCCAGGCCACTCATGAGAAGCAGTGAATGCCCCATGGCTGGTGGCACTCCAGAGGGGCCTGTGTGACACCTGCCAGAGATGATATTCAAGGCAGTCTTATGCTGGGAGCCTGCTTCGTTTAGCAGTTCTGAAACTGAACTGATCATCTGAAATGCAAGGAGAGCTTTTCGAAATGCAGCTTTCATGGCCACACCAGTCCTATGGAATCAGAACAGGCGGGAGAGCAAGAATATATATTTTAGAAAAGTTCTCCAGGAGATGCTGCTGAAAAGCCAGGCTCGGAAGCCACTGGGTTATGACCTCTCTGTTTCCATGGGTTTAAGAATCTGCAACTCAATATATGCTGAGTTGAGTTTTGAAAAGTAGAACTGGAGCAGACTAGGGTTGGAGTGTCATGGGTGACCCCGTCCCTGTAACAACGGAGCATGACCTTGTACAAGGACTCCTCGTCCAGACAACACCAACCCTGGAACCTGCGGCCCTCTGACAAAGGAACCTTTGATATGTCAACTTTCTGCAAACTAGCAGCATAAATTTCTCTTGGAAAATGAAGTCACAAACAACCTGTCTCCAGTTGAAACATATGACCTATTCCCTTTCGAGACAAGCTTGGTCTTAGACAAAGCTGGAGTCAGAGGCAGATGTCAAAGTGTTAGGGCCAGTGAAGGCAACAGAGGAGAGCTGCAGCCTTTGTTGCTTTTTAATTGGAAGAAGATGTTATTTCAGGCAGTGAGACATTTAAGAAATAACATTAATTGTTTGCTGCTGTCACTGATGAGTTGAAAGTGAACAGGCAGAAAGCAGGCTTAAAATTAGCCATCTTTAAAAATTAAGGAGGAGGAGTCTGGCTATCTGGGAGGGGGTTCAGGTTACAGTTTTAGATACTAGTAAAGTACTAGTAAAGTACTTCCCTAGTCCTCTTAACTGGTTAAGTAACTATTAGTTGTAAGAAGATATTGGCTTACTCTCTTGTGCAAAAAAGGGTTCTTAAGGAATCCAAGAATGCAAACGCACACCAAACAGGTGTAGTCAAATAAATTGGTCTCAAACATATTCTTTACTACTGTTTTTGAGATTTATGTAGACACTCTTGAAATTAATGAAGTGCATAGTTATTTAAAAAGCATTACTGAATTCACAGCAGCTTTTCATGGCCACAAACTGTCCCAATCAATGGGTACCAAAGTACAAATTCTACCGCCTGGGCATACACGAACGTTTTCCTGCTGGAAAGAGTGAAAGCTAAGCTGAATAGCTTAGGAAGGGCCTATTTGCATTTATTTTCCTCCCATGCACTCTACAAATAGCTTTTCCTTCGTTCCTGTTGAGCTGGCTCTTCGGGAGCAGACAAGAAACGAGATGAGAGTGCAGAGAGGAGAAGAGCAATGATTTAGTTGCTTGCTTCTTGTTGTGTGGGGGAGATCCACTTCCCACCAAGTGAAAACCTCCATACATTTTCCCCTGCAAACAGAGCTCCCTGAGGCTGCCAACGTAAGTGAAATAAAGTATAATTTAGTTTATTTTGAAAACAAATAAACAAAAAAGCCCACTACTATTAGAGAAACTGAAGAATTATTGGGAGGCACGATTGCCTGAATTATTCATTGCTTCAAAAAGTAATTATTGATTTTCTATGATGTTCCCTTAAGCAGTTTACAAAATAGTGGGGGATGCCACCAGAAAAGGAATGGGGAAGGGATGTTATATGTGCCCCAAAGTTGAACAAGTCACTCAGCCTATATTAACGTAGATTATGTACAATTTGTAAACCTTTTCCAAATGATGAAATCCAGTACTGGCAAGTTGTTGGAAATGATACACCCACACACAGCTGGTAGCGGTGTAAATTGGTACAATCTTTTACCAAAGCAATGTGACAGTGCATTCAAGAGCCTTCAAATGTTCACACACTTAGCCAGGCATGGTGGCGCATGCCTGTAATCCCAGTACTTGGGAGGCTGAGATAGAACAATCTCAGGTTCGAGGCCAGCCTCAGCCACTTAGCGAGACCCTGTTTCAAAATAAAAATAAAAAGAGCTGGGGGTGTAGTTCAGAGGCAGAATGCCCTTGGGTTCAGTCCCCAGTACCACACACACACAAACACAAAGGGTGTTCACACCATTGACCCAGAAGCTTATGGGAATTTATGTTAAGGAAGCAAGTAAAAGGAAGTCAAAAGTTACATGCAGAAATGTTCTCATCGGGCATAGTTTCTACTATTGAAAACGTAGAAGCAATCAAAAAGCTTAACAATAGAGAAGTAAAGGAAATTATAGTAAGGCTATTCAGTGAAATATTATGTCTATGTCATAATGGCAGTTAACTAAAAATATATCCTAAGAATAAAGGCTTAGCCAGGCATGGTGGCGCATGACAATCCCAGTACTTGGGAGGCTGAGACAGGAGGATCGCAGGTTTGCGGCCAGCCTCAGCTACCTAATGAGGCCCTCCGAAACTTAGTGAGACCCTGTTCCAAAATAAAGAATAAAAAATAGGGCTGGGGGTGTAGCTTGGAGGTAGAATGCCCCTGAGTTCTGTCCCCAGTTCCGCAAAAAATAAATAAATAAAATAAAGGCTGAACCAAAACATGAAAAAAAATCCAAATTATGGGTGTACCTGGTTTTGTTTTAGAGTATATTTACATCATTATAACGCTTGGTACACAAAAGAAAGTCTGACATGAGTGCAGGCTCACCCTCATCACTAACGTTCCACCTGAGCGTGTCCTTCCCGGGTTATGAGGTTATCTTTCAACCTACCCTCCAGTAGAAGGAAAAAATTGAACTTTTAACGCAAGATACTAGTGTAGAAACTTTCACACAAATAAGCCTCCTTTCTCCTTTCCAGTCTAGAAGGAGGCACAGAGAGGGATGATGACAAAACCGTTGTAACTGGGCGATCAGCCTGTTTCGGGTAGGCCTCACAAAACCTCTATGAACCGGTGTTCTTTACATAGGAGGAAACGCTCAGAAGGGCTTTGTGGCTTGCCCAAGGCCACACGCTAGTGGGTAGTGGAGTTGATTTTTCAAACCCCCGGCTGATGTGATTCCAACAGCACCTCCTCCTGCTCTCCACTCGGCTCCCAAGAAAGTCTGGGAGGAGACAGAAGGGCGCCGCCTGTGATGAGGGTCGAGGCAGCGTGAGCAGAGGTCAGCAGC
The DNA here is from genome assembly GCA_004027185.1 of Glis glis. NCBI lineage: Eukaryota > Metazoa > Chordata > Mammalia > Rodentia > Gliridae > Glis > Glis glis. Next base: position 60,473 of record PVJS01004074.1, read on the forward strand.
CCATGTGGCCCTTGAGGGCTTCAGCTGGTATTCTCAATCCTGGCTGTACATTAGAATCATCCAGGGTGGGTTTTAACTTTCGACGCCTGGGCCTCACTTCCAGAGGCTTGGATTTAATTGGTCTTGGGTGTAGCTGAGACGAGGGTCTGGTGTAAAACTCTCCAAGTGAATCTTCACGCAACCAGGGCGAGAACCCTGGCTTAGGCCCTGTGCATTTCCAACCATGATCCTGCAAACCTTTCAGCTGGCCCAATCATTTGAGTAAGAACAGCATTCCATTCAGTTTTTAGATACTTTTTATTGTGGCAAAATACACATAACATAAAATTGCCCATTTTAGGCATTTTAAAGTATACAATTCAGTGGCACAAAGTACATTCACATTGTGGTGCAACCACCACCACTGTCTAATCTAGAATGTTTTTTATCATCCCATTGGGAAACTCAGGAAGCAGTCACTCCTCATTCCTCTCTTGCCCCAAGTTCCTGGCAATCATTAATCTGTTTCTTTCTCTATGAATTTGCCTATTCTGGATATATTATATGAATAGATTCACACCATGTGGTTTTTTTTGTCACTGGCTTCTTTCATTTAGCATAATGTCTTCAAGGTTCATCCACATTGTAAGTGTATTAGTACTTTATTCCTTTCTATGACTGAATAATATTCCACTGTATGGATATACAACAATTTGCTTACCTACTCACTCATCAGTGGACAGACATGTGAATTGTTTCCATTTTTTTTTTTTACTTCCATTCATTCTTCCCTCAAATCTGAAGTTTCTTTTCAGAAAGAAGAACTAGAGAGGGAAAGCTTTGTAAGTTAACAATGGGCCCTGGAGTAAACCTATGACTCTTCAAGTGTGATCTCCCAAGTAGCAGCTTCCACACCACCTGGGACCTGTTGGAAATACACATTCTCAGATCCCACCCCAGACCTACTGAAATAGAAATCCTGGGCATGGGGGTCCTGCACCCTGTGTTTTAACAAGCCTTCCAGGTATCTCAGACACAGGCTAAAGTTTGAGGACCTCTGGTGTATCTGCCACCAGCCTGGGGTTCTAGCTGAAGGCCTGTCTGCTGCCTTCCCTGAGGCCAAGTCTGCCCAGACTGTAGAGGACACCCCTGGGGCACAGCAGCCCCTATGCCAGTGTCACTGAGTTCAGCATGAGCAAGGTTGACCAGTTCTCTGTGACACACAGACACGTGCTGCAAGAAAACAAGAATTCATTAGGGAGGGAGCAAGCGGCGTCCACATAGCTCACAGTAGTGATGGTCTCCTGTGCCGGGAACTGAAGTCAACATGTTCACTGCCCGGGAACAATTGGCCAAGGTTTCCTGATCTGGTTTCTGCTTCTCTTTCTGGCCTGGTGAGGCTCCCCCAGCCCCCACCCCCCAGCAGGACTGCTCCTGCTCACCCTCCAGTCCTGTGGGTCATGGCTCAGGCCACTTCCATGCCTTTGCTCCAGCTGTTTCTCCTCCCTGTGGTGCCCTCGGTCTGTCTACCCATCCTGTCCCCACCGCCGCTCACACTCAACCAGCCTCACCTCTCTCATGAAGCCAATGGTGCCAGCCAGGCAGCAGCAGCTCCTCTTCTTTGCTCATTTCCACACCAGCATTCCTTGCTTAATCACACAGTATCTATTTGTTCATTTTTGTAATGTTACTTCATCCTTACGTATGTGTGTGTTACTGGAGATTAAACCCAGGGGCGTTCTACCTCTGAGCTACACCTAGCTCTATTTTTTTTAAGAGGGTCTTACTACATTGCTGAGGGTCTCACTAAATTGCTGAGGCTGACCTTGAACCTGTGATCCTCCTGCTTCAGTCTCACAAGTATTGGGATTACAGGCATGTGCCACCATGCCCGGCTTCATCTTTACCTTATAAACATTTAATTGCCAACTATTCTATAACCTCCAATATCCATGCTGTAGCGAGGGGGAGTGCTATTTAAAACCACAACTGTGGTTGCTTTCACATGTTCAGATATAAATTATAGGGAAAACACATGCCATGTGAGGGACACCCAGAGGGTTAGAAAAGCAAGTTCCAGGCATGCCTGGGAAGTAAAAGAGAAATGAGAGATGAGCTAAATTCTGCACTTAAGGAAAGTCATTGGAATTTGGGGGTTAGGGGAACTCATTTGTTGAGCAGACAGCAACTCCTTGGGAAGAGCCAAACCCAAGAAGATAATGGGAAGCCAGGGAGGGACATAAGGGAACATGGCAAGCAACTTAGATAAGGGATGGAGCACTGGGCCTTCTGTTGTCTGTGCTAGGCTGTGCTCTCTGCATTCATTCAAAGTCTTTGTAAATGTGGCCACCCACACAGCCTCAGGCATAAAGGACACAGCGAACGAGGGTGGCCCGGGCAGGGAAAGCGCCGTGACTGCTGGACTGCTGGCAACCCTGGATCAGGAGACCATGAACCCCTGGAGATGTTCTCAGGAAAGCTTGAGGAGGACTGGGCTCCCACAGAAAAGGGAACAGGACTCTCCAATGAATCGGGATATGTAAGAGGATGAGCCCAGAGGGCTGGATGATGTAGATTCCCGCTGTGTTACGACTGTTTGTCCCTCGGCACCAGGATCTGTGTGGACACCAAGACCTGGGGATGCTCAAGCGACACAGTATTTACATATAACCTACAGGCTTCCTACCATATACTTTAAATACTCTCTGGATTTCTTATCATACCCAATGCAATGTAAATGCCATGTAGTTAGTTGTCAGATCATATAACTTAGGGGACAAATGGCAAGGAAAAATGCCTGCACGTACACAGTAGAGACACAACTGTTTTCCCAGATGTTTTATTCCATAGTTGTTTGAATCCACAGACGTGGAACCCACGGATACTGAGAGCCGACTGTGTAACCATGCGGTGTCTACCATGCAGAAACAGTACAGTGCTTTGTTTGGCCTTTCTGGAACATTCTGCTGGGGTAGTTGGTTACAAGATAGAGAGGGCTTTGGGGATGTTTCTTGTTAGATAGTTAAGGAGGTCCAATATATTGGGCAGAATATGAAAGGATGTATCCTACGAGTGCAATGTATTCAGTTTTTAAAAATAGCCAGAGCAGGAACTTGACTCCCTTGATGCATCTTCAGACTAAAATGATTGCAGCTGTGATCTATGGTAGCTTCAGGTCTTCAATCACCCGTTCGTCTGGGTACTGGAGCAGGTTAAAGTTTGCTTTCTAAGATGAACCTTGGCCCTGCTCCCCTATTGCCCACCTCCTCTTCTGCGCCAGGGGCGTAGATTCTAGCGGCAGTCCGTATTAGGCTCCTGAACAAGAGTAGGTCTGTCCTACCCCTTCTCAGCTGACTGGCCCCCGGAACACCTGCCCCTCGGAAACTCGAGAGGGTTTACGTGTTATCTTGACCTCACTGCCACCCAGGACTTGTCCAAGTGTCTGCTGACCAGGACGTCCTATGAAGGACTGTCACAAGAACGTTCAGTCCACCAGTTCTCCAGAGGGGGCAGTGGCACAGACTCCCAAGCCTGCCTGGGGAAGATGAGCTCACTGACTGTGGGCAGCTTTCCTAACTTTTCTGAGCCTCAGTTTACTAATCTATGAAGTGGGTATAACCATCCTGCTAGCTTCACCAGCATGCTATAAGGCTTAAATGAGCTAATACAGGCAGGGACTCCAAGCTCTCATTCAGAACACTCTTAAGCATGAGCTGTTATTGCCCCAGGTCGAGTCTCACCTGCCGGGAGTGCTCCACTGGGATTCTATTATGTTGGCTCTCCGTGGAATGTTTCTATTGGCATGTGCTGTGGCTTGCTGCCATGAGCCTCTATTAAGGGACAGTCAGTGGCACTTGTCATTGGGTTTACACAAATTAGTTGCTGGGGACGCTGTGTACAGCATAGCCCAGTGTCCCGAGGATGCCAGAGAGCTCTGTCTGCCCACCCCAGCCGGGCAGGTGCCTCTGCTGAGCTCACTGTTCTCCTCTTACAAACAGCTCGGGGATTTAACAATCAGGTTCTCCGGTCACACCAGCTCTGAGAGAGGGAGGCTGACTTTGTGGTAGGTGTGTTTGTACAGTTCTTGTTCTTGTTCCCATTTTATGACCCCTTCCCCGTCGTTCTCGTCTGTCCTTGTAATCACCATCATCATTGTCGTCATCCACCATCGTCGTGCCTCTGTGGTCCAGGCCGGGGGGAGGAACTTTACATGACTCTTAGTAATGAACACCCCAATTCTAAAAGGAAGACGCCATTCCAAATTTAGAGGAAAAGAAGCCTGGTGGCAGGAAGATGTCCTCCGTCCCTGGAAAGGGGGGCTGGACGGCGGGACTGCAGCCACGCTGCCACATATTGATGCTCTCTCCCAGTACAGGAGACATCATACACTGCCAGGAATCCTTTGGGGAAGAAGGCGCAGATAAATAAAGGACGCCTCCCCTGGCACTGCGATTGTGGTGTCTGATGCTTCAAATCCCCCCCCAGCAGGCCCCCTGACACCTGGGAGCAATGACCTGGGATAAATGAGGACAAGGCCAGGGAATGGCAAAATCTTGAGTGAATTCTGCTCCTGGGGCAGAAACCTGATTTGTTGATCACCAGCTGCCTTCTGCCCTCCCCCCAAACACTGGCCTCCCTCACTCCTTTCTGGACCCCAGAAGCAATGCCAGGGTGGATAGGATAGGGAGCACCTCAGCCATAGCTTTGCATCCTGTATCATGTAACTAATAACTCTGGGTTGGTTATGTCACCCCATGTGGCCTTCAGCATGCTCCCTACATAATGTGCTGGATGTGGAGATGTCCCTACATGTCCCTGGAGAAGGTAGCACAACAGAAAATAAGACTCAGGCTCTGGAGTCTCCTGCCTGCATCTGAATCCAGGACTGCTTCCTCTCCCTATGCCTCAGTCTCCTTATCTGTAAAATGGGTATAATGATAATACAGAAACCTTCTCCTAGAGAGAAGGTAGAGTGCACAACTGAAGAGCACGAAGTCCAAAAATCTTAGTTTGAATCCAGGCTCTGACACTACCAGCTGGATGACCCTGAGAGAGTCATTTAACCTTTCTGAACCCAGCTTTTCATCTGTAAAATGGGAGCAATGGTAATTACCACTTCAGAAGAGATGAGGGAATAAGTTGATAGGTATAAAAATAAGTTAAATTACACTTGGCACAGAGTAAACATGACATTAATCACTAGCTATTGCTATTGTTATACATGCAAGGTACTTCTAGTGACTGCCAATTAATGTGAGAGATGATAGCCTCCCCAGTTTACCAAGACAGAACTGTGAGCAGCACTCTGTGGAACTTTGGTTTCTCTAGGATGGACAAGGGCAGGAATTCCATGAGGAGCTTTTTGTATGGGAAACTGAGTGCAAATCTTCCCAGGCCCCCATCCTTGCAGAAGCAAAAAGGAAGAGCTGAAAGGAGGAGGACAGTGAGCAAACCATCTTATATGCAGCTGGGAGAGTCCTCAGCTCCTCAAGACTAGGAGAACTCAACCTTTGAATTTCCAAGCTAAAGACACTCCCAAGCTCAAAGTCAAGCTTCACATAGACAAGCCAGCCCGCAGCCTCCTGACACAGAATGTGTTTCTTATGTAAATTTGCATGAACAAGTAGGAAACCTTCTTCTTCTGCAAACTGGGGCTCTCCTCTCAGGGAGGCCATGCTGCCCTGCTCCCTGTAGCTCCTTTTCCACCCTCCCCCTGCTGAATCCTTTTCTTTTATTGTCATGCCTTTGGGCACTGACAACTACCTTGGCAAATTAGAGACGAGGTCGGAATAGACCCAGGGCATTTACTAAGAAGAGTTTCTAAAAGGAGAAAAAAAAAATGACAGAAACAGAAGCTGGCAGAGCAAGAAGAGGATCCTAAGACTTCAGGTCAAAAAGAAGTGTGACAAGCCAGGCGTGGTGGTGCACCCTTGTAAACCCAGTACTTGGGAGGCTGAGACAGGAGGATCGCAGGTTCAAAGCCAGCCTTGGCAACTTAGCGAGACCCTGTTCCAAATAAGAAATAAAATCAGGCTGGGGGTATAACTTGAAGGTAGCATGCCTTTGGGTTCAATCCCCAGTACCACACACAAAAAAAAGGGAAGCATGACACAGGAAAACAAAAACAGAAATAGGATTCAAGAACCAGGAAATATTATTGTGTCAATTACTTAACCTTTATTAAATACTCATTGGGCCAAGCGTCATCTCACTTAATCTTTGAAGTAGAAAAAGGCAGATACTATCACCCTGATCATTTTACAGATAGGAAAACTAAAGGTCAGCCAGGTTTAGGGGTTTGCTGCTGTCTATTACTGTGCCCAGGGTGAAGCAGGAAAGATTGGAGAAGATTCAGAAAATAGCCATAAAGATAAAGATGAGATCTAAAATGCAAGACTTTTATCAAGAACTTTAAGTCTTAGAACTGTTTAGCATAGTAAGAATCCTGAGGAGGGAGGACTTTGTATTGACATCCACTGTACCCCTTCTATCACCCTGTAAGATTCTCCGTTGTCTTGGGGTGTGGCTAGGGAAACCAATCCTACCCTCTGTCCACAAAAGGCTCTTATGTGCTAGACCAATCAACATTCACCATCTCCCTTGCCCCTACAATGATTGGTTCAGGGATGTAGTATAAGAGCCAATTTGACCAATGAGACATAAGGTATATTTTCTGGAAATTTTTTTTTTTTTGAGAAACATCTCTTTTCTTCCATGGGAGTCCTCCCCCTTCCAAAAAAAAAAAAAAAAAAAAAAAGGCTATCCCTGTCCAATGGGCCTGAATAAGGAAGCATTCAGTTTTGAGTGTCAACAACAACTGATTACCTTCGAATATCCATTCTCCCCATCTTCTTGAGAATAAACATGATTCAATTTCTAACTCGGCACATTTGAGCCCAACAAAGGATCCTCTTTCCTGGCCTCCCTTGCACGAGCCTGTGTGACTAAGTACTAGACAATGAGATGAAAGAAACAAGGTTGTGTGGTACTTCCAATGAGTCTCCTTAAAAGAGAGGAAACAAGTCTTTCTTCTGCCCCTTGCTCCTGTCTAAAACACAGATGTAATGGCTGGAACTCCAGCAGTCATTTGGACCTTGAGGTGACCTTGAGAAAAGGAGCCATGCCCTAAGATAGGGAGCATCAAGTTAAGCAGCTGTCCACAACAGGGTGAAGTCACTATACTAGCTCTAGACCGCCTATCTCTGGATTTCTTTTACATGGGGGAGGAATATACGTCTGTCTTGTTATAGCTACTATCACAGTGGGTTTTCTGTCACAGAGTAAACTAAATTCTAACAGATGGACTCAGATTTCTGCTGACAACCATCTTGCAGCAACAAAAGAAACCAGATTGGAATAAAGCTGGTACCCTAGTAGCAGAGGAGAAACAAAAAGTAACCAGGTTTGAGCCAGGCCTATAGTCCCAGCTAATCTGGAGGCTGAGGCAGGAGGATCACTTGAACCCAGAAGCTCAGGACCAGCCTAGGCAACATAGTGAGACCCTGTCTCTTACAAAAAGATAAAGAAAGAAAGCCAGTTTTTTTTGTTGTTTTTGTATTGGGGGTTGAACCCAGGGGCATTTTACCTCCCAAGCTACACCCCCAGCCCTTTTTATTTTTTATTTTGAAACTGAGTCTCACGAAGTTGCTAAGGCTGGCCTCAAACCTGCGATCCTCCTGTCTCAGCCTCCCTAAGTACTAGGATTACAGGTGTGCACCACCATGCCCGGCCAAAAGCCAGGTCTTTATATAAATCATGGAGCTGCTGGGTGAAGCTTCTCCTAAAGCTGACTTTTTCATGGAACTTTCCAGTTACATGGACCAATAAATTCACTTTACTTTGTAAGCTTGTTTGAGCTGGCAGTTTTGCTATTTGCCACTGAAAGCATCGTAGTTGACACAGTATTTTGTTTCCAACTAAAGCAGTACAAGCAGAAGTATATTTAGAGTGCACCTGGGCTTTCCTTACAGTGGAGTCATTAAATGCATCAATAAAGTCTGAGTGATTTTTTAAATTACTTAACATTTATTGAGTCCCTAGTACATGCCAGGTATTTGTTGTAAATGATCATTCATCTCTGGGACAGTACTGAATGGCAGAAATTATGATTCCAGTTTCACAAATAAAGAAACCAAGGTTCAAACATTTAAATAAGTCATCCAAGGACATATAACTAGTACTACAGCTAAGATGGACCCCAGGCCACAGAGGTCACACTCCCTGGACCTTTGTACCATGCAGAACCCTCCTGGTCCAAATATTCTGCGAAATCTGCTTTCTTCAGCTTTGTTTTGGGAAACCTTGTAGTCTGGGCAATTCTGAAGAACATTTAGATCAACCTTACCAAGAAGAGGGACCTGCGGTTGGGTAACTGAGCATATCTTCCTGGTCAGAGACAAAACCGTGCCTTCTGTTCCTTACCCCCACTTGCTGTCTCTCAGACCTCGTTGGCTCTCTGAGGAATGGCACATTTGGGGACCTTCCTCTTTGAGACTGGACATAGTGTCAAGGGCACAGGGCCTAGATATTGGAGTCAGCTCATTGTGGAGCTTAACAAATTGTACTGTCTCACTCATGTTTGTTCTACTACTCAGCTAAGTGAATTTCCCTTTCATTTCAGATTTAAGATTGGACATCACACTCCCAAATGTCACCTGGCACTTGTTGATTAGAGCTGATATGGTACATCCAAACTGGAGAGAGCTGACATCTAATTCACATTGGGTTTTAGGGCTCTGGTTTTCATCTATGAGTAGACACACTGAAAGAGATTTATTTCATATTATTGAAGTCTAGCTGGGCATGGGGAGGCTGAGACAGGAGGATTGCAGGTTTAGGGTCAGCCTCAGCAATTTAGTGAGATTCTGTTTCAAAATTAAAAAAAAAGAATTAAAAGGGCTCGGAGTGTAGCTTGGAGGTAAAATGCTTGTGGATTCAATCCCCAGTATAAAATCTTTTCAGAAACAGTCCATGATAATATTACTGAAGCCTAAACATGTAACGTTAATTCGCTGATATGTAATTCTATGAGCAAATGCTGACTCCAAATGTGAAGTCCTCTGAGTTGCGCTCCCCTTCTGTTAAGTGTTTCTAAATATTTCAAAATACAAAAAAAAGCAAGATAAGTAAGATATTTTTTTTCTCTTGGCCAAATTGCCATATTCCCTTTTTTTGGGGGTAAGACATCACCACTTCTCAGTTGCCAAATGAGGTCACACCTGTGAACATGCAATGAGAAGCCATATATAAATATCAGTCATTGATTTCCCTAAGAATATCAATAACATTTCAGCTTCCCCAATAAGTCAGAGTTTCAATACATAAACCACCAGAATTTGGTTTACTGGGAATCTCTCACTGACAAAGCAATATTCAAGCAAGTTTCCCAAATGAATCAATTCTCCGTAGTGTTTATCACTCCCATGATCCAATTAAGAGCTTCAGCAGCCAATAAAAAAAGCACTGGGGATCTTTTTGCAACTAGGAAATAGAGTTTCCCCAATGAGAATGAAAGCAACTTAAAAGGGAGCAATGGTCTTAAATATACTTTGGATGTCCCTACCACATGTAATAGAGCACCGTTCAAGAGAACAAGAAGACAAGCCACAGAATGGGAGAAAATACTGGCAAAAGACATACCTGATAAAGGACTGTTATCCAAAATATATGGAGAACTCTTGAATCTCAATAATAGGGATACAAGCAACCCAATTAAAAAATGGGCAAAAAAAGCTGAACAGATCTAATAGATGCCTTATCAAAGAAGAAATATAGATGGCAAAAAATAAGGCATATGAGATGCTCAACATCATATGTCATTAGGGAATACAAATTAAAACAACAGCGAGATACCACTGTACACCTATTAGCATGGTGAAAATCCAAAAGACTGACAGCACCAAATGCTGGCAAAGTGTAAGGGAGCAGGAACTCTCATTCACTGCTGGTGGGAATGCGAAATGGTCCAGCCACTTTGGAAGATGGCTTGGCAGTTCCTCACAAAACTAAATATACTCTTACCATATGATCAGTAATCATGCTCCTTGGTATTTACCCAAAAGAGTTGAAAACTTATCTCCACACAAAAACCTGCACATGGATGTTTATAGCAGCTTTATTCCTAATTGCTGAAACTTGGAAGCAACCAAGATGCCATTGAGTAGGAGAATGGATTTTAAGAACTGTGGTATATCCAGTCAATGGAGTATTATTCAGCACTAAAAAGAAATAAGCTGTCAAGCCATAGAAAGTCATGTAAGAACCTTAAATGCAGCCGGGCGTGGTGGTGCACACGGGCAATCCCAGTACTTGGGAGGCTGAGACAGGAGGATCTGGGTTCGCAGCCAGACTCAGCTACTTAGTGAGGCCCTCCGCAACTTAGCGAGACCCTGTTTCAAAATTAAGAATAAAAAATAGGGCTGTGGGTGGAGCTCAGAGGTAGAATGCCCTTGGTTCAATCCCCAGTACCGCAAAAAAAAAGAACCTTAAATGCATATTACTAAGTGAAAGTCAATCTGAGAAGGCCCTAGAATTCCAACTATATAACATTCTGGAAAAGGTAAAACCATCGAGAAGGTGGAAAAAGAATTGTGGTTTGCCAGGGGTTAGTGGAGAGAAAGAGGAAAGGATGAATAAGTATAACACAGATTTTTTAGGACAGTGAAACTACTCTGAATGATACTGTAATGGTGGATATATATCACTATAAACTCGTCCAAATCCACAAAATGATGCGGCCAGCCTCAACTCGCGCTCTCGCTCTCTCTCTCTCTCTCTCTCTCTCTCCCTAGTGAGGTCCTTCGCAACTTCATGAGACCCGGTTTCAAAATAAAGTATAAAAAAATAGGGCCGGGGGTGTAGCACGGAGGTAGAACGCCCCTGGGTT
>PVJS01004075.1:0-71327 GCA_004027185.1 Glis glis
CTTTTTTTTTTTTTTTTTTTTTTTTTTTTGTGGTACTGGGGATTGAACCCAGGGGCATTCTACCTCTGAGCTACACCCCCAGCCCGATTTTTTGCTCTTTATTTTGAAACAGGGTCTCACTAAGTTGCAGAGGGCCTCACTAAGTAGCTGAGGCTGGCCGTGAACCTGGATCCTCTGGTCTCAGCCTCCCAAGTACTGGGATTACAAGCGTGCACCACCATGCCCGGCTCGGATATTGCTTTTTCATTGTTGGTTTATTTCTCCTGTAATATCTTTGTCAGATGTTCATATCAAGGTGATGCTGGCCTCATAAGATGAGTTGGAAAATATTCCTTCCATCCTCCTATTTTCTAAAAGAGTTCATGAAACATTGCTTTATTTCTTTCCTAAGTATTTGATAGAATTCGCAAGTGAAGCCATCTGGGCCTGAAGTTTTCCTTGTGGGAAGTTTTAAAATTATGCCTTTAACTTCTTTACTAAAAATAGGGCTATCCCAGTTTTCCACATCTCCAGTCATATGGCAAGTTGTATTTTCTAAAGAATTAGCCTATTGATCTAAGTTGTTGAATTTTTGACAAAAAATGATCATAATATTCATTAATTATCCTCGTGATGTCTGCTACATCTTACTATGTCCTACTTTCTTTCCTGATATGGTTATCTTCTCTTTTTTTCATAGTGAGTCTAGCAAGAGGTTTACAAATTTTGTTGAGATTTTCTAAGAACCAGCATTAGGTTTCTTATCGAATTTTTGTTTTCTATTGTATTGATTTCTGCTTTTATCTATTGATTTCTGCTTTTATCTTTGTTCTTTTCTCTCTTCTATTTTCTTTGGACTTAATTTGTACTTTTCTTGCTTTTTAAGGTAGTCTTAGATTATGGATTTTAGACCTTTCTTCTTTTCTAATATAAACATTTAATATTATACATTGCCTTTGAGACACTGCCTTAGCTACATCCCATATGTTTTATTTTTTTTTTTTTCCGGTACTGGGGATTGAACCCAGGGGCGTTTTACCTCCGAGCTATACCCCCAGCCCTATTTTTATTCTTTATTTTGAAACAGGGTCTCACTAAGTTGCAGAGGTCCTCACTAAGTAGCTGAAGCTGGCCGCAAACCGGATCTTCCTGTCTCAGCCTCCCAAGTACTGGGATTACAAGTGTGCGCCACCACGCCCGGCTTTGTGCTAGGGATTGAACCAAGGGCCTTGTGCATGCTGGGCAAGCGCTCTACCACTGAGCCACACCCCCAGCCCTGTTTGTTTAGTTTTTCAGTGGTTTTTCTCTCTATTGTTCATCTTGCATAACTTAAATTGCTATATTTATAGGCTCACTAACATTTTCTTGCATTGCCTAATCTGTTGTTAATTCCATCGATGGACTTTTCATTTTGGATATTGTATTTTCCATTTTTTTTTTTGCGGTACCGGGGATTGAACCCAGGGGCGTTCTACCTCCGCGCTACACCCCGGCCCTATTTTTTTTATACTTTATTTTGAAACTGGGTCTCACGAAGTTGCAGAGGGCCTCACTAAGGAGAGAGAGAGAGAGCTGAGGCTGGCCGCGAACCGGATCCTCCGGTCTCCGCCTCCCCAAGTACTGGGATTACAAGCGTGTGCCACCACGCCCGGCTCTGTATTTTCCATTTTTAAAGGTTCTGTTTAAGCCAGGCATGGTGGCACATGCCTGCAATTCCAGTACTTGGGATTGCAGTTTTGAGAACAGCCTCAGCAAGTTGTGAAACTCTCATCAACTTAGCAAGACCCTGTTTCAGAATAAAAATTAAAAAATAGGGCTGGGGGTGTATCTCGGAGGTAGAATGCCTCTGGGTTCAATCCCTAGTACTACACACACACACAAAATAATAATAATAATAATAATAATAATAGTAATAATAATAATAGATAAAAGTCCTGTTTAATTCTTTGTTAGTATCTTTCATTTTTTCTGATTATTTTTGTGTTTTACTTCAAATGTTTATACAGAATACTAAAATCTGTTTTGACATCCTTGCCTACTAATTACATTATCTTGTCATTTCTGGGTGTCTTAACTGATTTTTGACTCCTTGTTATAGATATTTTTCCTGCTATTTAGCACATCTAGTAATTTTGTTTGATGCTGACATTATTGTTACATTATTAAGTACCTGCAATGTGTTGTCTTCCATTAAAGAGCTTTGGACTGTATTTTACCAGGTTGTAAAATTCGTTGCTAACCATCATGACTTGTTTTAAGCTTTACTAGAGAAAGGCTAGAGCTAAGCTGTCCAATGTGGTAGTCACTAGCTACATGTGACTACAGAAAGTGCTTAATTTGAAATAATATGGGATATGGATATAAAACACATGCCAGAGTTTGAAGACCTGATATTAAAAATAGAATGCAAACTGTCTCGTTAATAATTTCCTATTAGCTGGGCGTGGTGGCATACACCTATAATGCCAGTACTTAGGAAGCTGAGAAAGGAGAATCTCAGGTTTGAGGCCAGCCTCAGCAAATTAGCAATACCCTCAGCAACTTAGCAAGACCCTGTTTCAAAATAAGAAATAAAAAAGGACTGGAGGTGTATCTCGGAAATAGAATTCCCCTAGGTTTAATCCCCAGTACCAAATGATAACAATAACAGTAATAATAATTTTGATATTGTCTACATGTTGAACTGGTAACATTTTGGCTATATGGTGTTAAGGAAAATATATTACTAAAATTAATTTTACCTATTTTTTTTTGCTTTTTCACTACATATGTGGCATACATTATATTTCTATTAGTGCTGGTAAGCAAACTACAGCCCACAAGCTAGCCATATGTTTTGGTTAATAAAGTTTTACGGGGAACTCAGCCCAAACCATTCACTTATGTAGTGTCTATGGATGCCTTCACAATATCATGGCAGAAGTGATTAGTCATGACAGAGACTATATCACCCACAAGCCCCAAATATTTGCTCTCAGTAAATTCAAGAAAAAATTTCACCCCCTAGTCTAGACTATCCTTTACTCCAAGAATAGTTCAACCCTACCTCCTCACGTATGATCACTCTGGGGTCTCCACTGGATGTACCAAGGATGAGTGAGGACTCTCCTTTGGCTAGTCGGACTGCAAACATTGTCCCACTTTATGTGTGTGCTGAGATTTGCTCAGTTTACAACTCACCAGTCTTTTTTGCCCAGCCTGGTGGGGAGTGTCATTCTGTATACTGTGTCTTAGAAGTCAGCAAAGATCCAAAGACTCCTACGTATATTTCTGGAACTTTTTTCTGCATATTTTCTTGAACTTTTTTCCTACATATATTTCTTGAACTTTTTTTCTCCCTCCTTCTCAGAACTCTACCCTACGACCTCTAGCCACCTCAGTCTCCCCAAACTCTGGCCTCTATCGCATGGACTCGGTGAGGCTACCAGGATCAGCTCAGCTTGCTCCTTCCTGGGTCCCCGGTCTAGAAATTCCTTCCAGGCAGAAGGCTGAGACAATCATGGAGCTTGCTTTGTTTGTCTGCTCTTAGGGACCACAGTTCTGTGTAGACTGTTGTCTAATGTCTGAATGTAGTTGTTTCACATTTTCTCCAGTTTTTATAAAATTATTTATTTATTTGTTTGTTTGTTTGTTTGTGGTACTGAGGATTGAACCCAGGGGCATTCTACCTCCAAGCTAAGCCCCCAGCCCTATTTTTTATTACTTTATTTTTGCAGTCCTGGGGATTGAACCCAGGGGCATTCTACCTCTGAGCTACACCCCCAGCCCTAATTTTTAGTCTTTATTTTGAAACAGGGTCTCACTAAATTGCGGAGGTCCTCACTAGGTAGCTGAGGTTGGCTGTGAACCCGGATCCTCCTGTCTCAGCCTCTCAAGTACTGGGATTACAAGCGTGCGCCACCACGCCCGGCTTCCCAGCCCTATTTTTTATTCTTTATTTGGAAACAGGGTCTCACTAAGTTGTGGAAGGCCTCACTAAGTTCTGAGGCTGGCCACGAACCTGCGATCCTCCTGTCTCAGCCTCCCAAGTACTGGGATTACAAGCGTGCGCCACCACACCAGGCTTTTTTAATAATTTATAATAGTCCATTAAGATCTAGTCCTTGTTATTCCATTGTGGCCATAAGGGGACATCCCCTCATCTTATCTTCTGATGGGTGGGATTTTCTCTGCAGGCACTCTGGGCCTTCACACTTTCCAAAGGAGATTTGATGGATTAGACTGACTTGTGTGGAACAGAGATGTAGGCGTAGCACCTTTATTGGTGGGTTTACCTAAATTGTTGATGATATGTTATATTATTGTTGACCTGAAATTCCTTTTTTTTCAAGCATCAGCATTTTTAAATTGGTACATGATAGTGAAATTCATAGTGATACATTCATATATGTACATAACATTATTTGGTCTGTTTCCTTCCTATTGTTGACCTGAATTTCTCATATCTAGATTATGACAGAAAGGATGGAAAGGATTTTATAGGAGGAGCTGAAAGCAGGTTTTTCTTGGGCTGAGCATTCCTGAATTCATTTGTTCATTTATACTAGAGATAAAATAATGATTTTGGCATGGCCAGAAAGGACACACTTCTTTTATTTTTATTTATTTATTTATTTATTTATTTATTTATTTTTGTGGTACTGGAGATCGAACCCAGGGGCATTTTACCTCTTAGCTACAACCCCAGCCCTATTTTATTTTGAAACAGTATCTTGCTAAGTTACTGAACTCTGGCCTTGAACCTGCTACCCTCCTGTCTCAGATTCCCAAGCACTGGGATTACCGGCATGAGCTAATGAGCTGGCTAATATGCCGGCACATGTTAAAGGCATGTGCAAAGTTTAGGAAATGATTATCATTAGCTCTAGATATTATAGTTAAGTTAAACAAAAATAATTATCTACTTCCAGGAGTTTATAAAGAACTGATGCAAAGTATAGGAGAGAGAGAAAGTGAGAACAAGAAAGAGAGAGACCCTCAAAATTTTTTGTTTTATATTAGTGGCATTTCTTCATTAAGGGATAGAAACTCCAATCAGTTAACAACAAAAAACATCTCATCTATTTTCTAGCACCTGGTTGGAAAAATATTTCATGAAAATGTGAAGAATCCATTTGCTGAAAATAGAATGAGAAATCATAGTTAAGCCAAAGGGAAGGAGAAGGAAGCAGAGAACTGGAATGAGGATAACATCAAAGATGTGTTGAAGATA
The DNA here is from genome assembly GCA_004027185.1 of Glis glis. Lineage (NCBI taxonomy): Eukaryota > Metazoa > Chordata > Mammalia > Rodentia > Gliridae > Glis > Glis glis. Next base: position 5,192 of record PVJS01004075.1, read on the forward strand.
GGAGACTCAGGAGTCATATAAAGAGGTAGACAGCTAAAGCAGTCAAAAGCAAACAAGGAGAGAAGAGATGGAGAAGCAAGGGATTTGGGGCACAATAGCACCTCATTGTAGGATAGATTGATGGATGGATGGATGGACTGATGGACGGATAGATGGATGACAGTAAGAAGAATATAATAAAAAAGGATAAAAGCGATGGCTCAGGGCAAGAATTTGATTTCACTGTAGACAGTAAAAGACTGTCTCTAATGGAGACAGAGGGAATTGTAGGAATGGGTTTTGGACAGTGGCAATCAGTAACTATTTTAAGTGCAAATAAGTTTCCCCCCAGTTTGCTCAGGCATTCCCTGATCATCAATCTAAATAGATCAACTGATTTTTTTTCTATAGTACCCTATGTTTTCCCTTTAGAATACTTATCATGGTTTAAATAAAAAAACCTGTGGGTAACTATTTGTTTAATGTCTGTTCTCCCACGGGACTGTAGTTCCATGTGGGAAGGAGCTGTGCCTATTTTGTTAACCACTGTGTTCTCAGGGTTTGGCATAAAGCCTGGCCCATATTAAGCTCCCGATAAATATTTGTTGAATGAATGCATAAATAATTGCATAAATTCATAATGAATGAGGCTGAGACATGGAGAAATGCAGAGCCGTGAGGTCTGTCCAGCCTCATGAGGACAGAAGTCTGTTCACCCAAGGAATGGCCGTTAGTACAACAGAAAGTGCCCTGGAATGAGAGCGAGAAAGGCCAACACCTGCCTCTGCTATTTACTTATTGTGTTAACTAGGACAAGATAACTCATCTAAACTGCTGCTTCTTTTTTTTTTTTCTTTGCCGTAGCGGGGATTGAACCCAGGGGCGTTTTACCCCTGAGCTACACCCCCAGCCCTATCTTTTATACTTTATTTTGAAACCGGGTCTCACGAAGTTGCGGAGGGCCTCACTAAGTAGCTGAGGCTGGCCCTGAACCTGGATCCTCAGGTCTCCGCCTCCCAAGTCCTGGGATTACAAGCGTGCGCCACCGCGCCCGGCCTAAACTGCTGTTTCTGATCCCTTTAATGGGATCATGGCTGTTATGAAGCTTGGATGAAGAAAGTGTCTAGAACTTCTCCAATGTTTTCTCCCAAGAACTCCTCTGGAAGAAAGGAGAATTCATATCTCTGATGAACTAAAGTCACAGTCAAAACAAAAGCAACCTCTTTGAAATAGGTTTCATCATGAAAGTTCATGAAAAAGTTGCATCTTTTTTTTTTTTTTGCGGTACCAGGGATTGAACCCAGGGGCGTTCTACCTCCGCACTACCCCCCGGCCCTATTTTTTTTTATACTTTATTTTGAAACCAGGTCTCACGAAGTTGCGGAGGGCCTCACTAAGTAGAGAGAGAGAGAGAGAGACAGGGAGAGAGAGAGAGAGAGAGAGAGAGAGAGAGCTGAGGCTGGCTGCGAACCCGGATCCTCCGGTCTCTGCCTCCCAAAGTACTGGGATTACAAGCGTGCGCCACTACGCCCAGCAAAAATTGCATCTTATAACATAACATATATCTATATGGTTATAATACTGAAATTATGTTGTAAGTTATTCACTGGTTAATTTATATAATTTTTGTCCATGAAATAATGGAATAAAATTGAAGCTCCATAGAAGTCAACATCTATGTTATATCCTTTGGTTTTCCATAGTTTTGAGAAGTATGGATTTATGTAAAATGACCCTCAACATGATGGGTAGGTCCTCTGCAAGTGTTTGCTCAATCTGAAAGAAGAGCATGGTAAAGTTAACAGACAAAGCAGAAAACAAAGGAGATTCCTTCCAATAGACAAGTGCCCAGGCAGGCTGCCAGTGTGGGATATATCAAAAGATAGAGGTCACGAATGACCTGTAAGTTAATTTGAATCCAGGCAACCTAAAGGAAATGATTATTACTATATAAAATGTAGCATTTATATAATAAATGATTATGTATTTATTATAAGTATTTGATTGATTGATTCACTGATTGATTGATTCATTGATTCTGGAGATGGAATCCAGGGTCGTTCTACCTCTGAGCTACACCCCCATCCCTTTTTATTTTTTATTTTGGAACAGGGTCTCCCTATGTTGCAGAGGCTGGCCTTGAACCTGCAATCCTCCTGTCTCAGCCTCCCAAGTATTAGGATTACAGGTGTGTGCCACCATGCCCGGCTTTTAAAAGACTTTAAATTGTCTTAACTGGCCAGGCGTGGTGGTGCATGCTTGTAATCCCAGTACTTGGGAAGCGGAGACCAGAAGATCTGGGTTCACGGCCAGCCTCAGCTACTTAGTGGAGCCCTCCGCAACTTTGTGAGACCCGGTTTCAAAATAAAGTATAAAAAATAGGGCCAGGGGTGTAGCTCGGAGGTAGAACGACCCTGGGTACCGAAAAAACAAAAATTGTCTTAACTGAAAAAGGCTAAATGTCCTGAAATTCCAAGCTAGTCTTAGAAAACCCACATTTGGTAGAATAGATCCAAACTCCTTGGCCTAAATTTAAGCACTGTGCTGTGTGGCTTTCTCTTACTGATCCAGCCTGCTTTCCTAAGACCCTACAGGATCCATCCGCTGCAACCACCCTGGTCTCTGCATCACCTCCAGTCATGCTATCACCCTGGGCTCTGCGCAGACCTCCTCCCAGGAAGCCTGCCTCACCCTAGGAAGCCAAAGCAATGCAGGCTTTTTGGACTAGTCTTCAAAAATGTATTATTTCATTATCTGTGTGTGGACCAGTCTGATTTCCATTCTAGATTAAAAGCTCTTTGAGGTCAGGGACTTTTTTAAAATATTTAATTCTACCCCTATCTAAGTAGGAATCCAGCAATTGTTATAAACAAAGCTTTAATTGAATCATTGGGAAATAGCGTAGTCAGCATTTATACCCAACCCTGTCCCTGACAACATGAAGAGCCAGAGAAGGCACTAGCAAATCCAAGTCGCTTTAACAATGTGGGCACAAGTCCCACTAATAGTGGGTAGTACAGAATTGCAATGATAGAGTCAGCAAGGATGCTCTGGTATCCAAAAGGTATAGCCTTCCCATTACAACAGTATAATAAACATGCATCACGCCCTATTTTTTGAATAGTATCTATTTGGTGGGTGCTGGGAGCTTCCTCTGCAAGCCCTCGGGTTCTTTCCTCTTGCTGGCTTTGGATTGAGCGGGCACTTACCTTAGGTAGTCAAATCGGCAGCAGGAAATGGAAAGGCGCTTGATCTCTGCTTTCGTGGGCCTTGGCAGACAGCGAGGGCATGTTTATGCAACCGTAGGTAGGAGAAATACTGTAAAGAAGTGATTAATGTGGGGGTTTCTGGTTTTGTTTTTTGTACTGTTAATGATTTTTCTGATTCATTTGATATGAAGTATGAGGCAATGAAAGGAAAGTTCTTTTCTCTTGCTTTAGTGCACAGCCTTCAGGAAAAATGAGTGTGATGTTCAAGTTGCTTTCTGACCACTTGGTCCCATCTTCATACAACCTTGAAAAGTCACATCGTGTTTCTTTCCATTGAATCATGTTCAAGCAATGATGAATAAAGATAGCTGGGGCAGGGGACAGGGGTTCCTAACCTCACAGAGAACCACGGAGGTCACCGTCTGGCTATTTTTTGGGGGAGTACTGGGGATTGAACCCAGGGGCATTCTACCACCAAACTACAACACCATCCCTTTTTAATTTTTGTTTTGAAACAGAGTCTCACTAGGTTGCCAAGAGTCTCCCTACATTGCTGAGATTGTCCTTGAACCTACTATCCTCTTGTCTTAGCCTCCCAAATACTGGGATTACAGGCATGCACTATTATGCCCGGCTAGGAATTCCTCCTTTAATTCCCAGTCTTTCTCTTCATTTTTATGTGATGTAATAGGACATTTTGCATGGAACTTTTTTATTATATTTTAAATATAACATTTAATTATAATATTTGCTAGGGAAATAAGGATCTAAATGATACTATTTTGAATAATATTTTTATTTTTCTTTCTTTCTTTTTTCCTTTGGTACTGGGAATTGAACCCTGGGGCATTCTGCCTCTGAACTATTACCCCCTGCCATTTTTATATTTATTTATTTATTTATTATTTTTAAAAATTAATTGATTTTTTTGTGTGCGGTACTGGGGATTGAACCCAGAGGCATTCTACCTTTAAGCTACACCCCCAGCCCGATTTTATTTCTTATTTGGAAACAGGGTGTTGCTAGATTGATGAGAGTCTCACTACTTGCCTATATATAATATATGTATTATATATATATTCCAAAGATACCAAAGCAAGTGATATGCAATATTGTATAAATTATAAAAGTATAAATCAGTACTATATTAGTAATACCATAGACATCCTTTTTGTGGGCAAGTAAATTAATTTTTTTTTTTTTTGTACTGGGGATTAAACCCAGAGGCATTCTACCTCCAAGCTACATCCCTAGCCCAATTTTATTTCTTAATTGGAAACAGGGTCTCACTAGGTTACTGAGAACCTTGCTAAGTTGCCCCAGGTTGGCTTTGAACCTGCATCCTTCTGTCTCAGCCTCCCAAGTACTGGGATTGCAACCATGTGTGAGTGCGCCACCACACCCAGCTATGTAAATTTAAATTTTAAAAGTCATTTACCCAGGGCGTGGTGGCACATGCTTGTAATTCTAGTATTTGGGAGGCTGAGATTGGAGGATTACAGGTTCAAGGACAACCTCAGCAATTTAGTGAGGCTCTCTCAACCTAGTGAGACCCTGTTTCCAAATAAAGAATAAAATCTGGGGATGTAGCTCAGAGGTAGAATGCCTCTGGGTTCAATTCCCAGTACCACCAAAAAAAAAAAAAAGTCATTTACATGGTAATACAGAACTGTTTGTTAAGTATAAAGAGTTGTAACAAAAATATAAAAAATACAAAGCCCTTGACCTAATTAGCTTATAGACAACTTCTAGAGTTCACTTAGCCAGAAATACTAACCTTGCAGGAGGTGGTAGTAATATTTTAAAATATAAAAACAGTTTTTAAATTTTTTGTAAAAATTGCCGGGCGTACTTGTAATCCTAGTACTTGGGAGGTTGAGACTGGAGGATCTGGGTTCCTGGTCAGCCTCAGCTACTTAGTGAGGCCCTCTGCAACTTAGTGAGACCTGGTTTCAAAATAAAGAATAAATAGGGCTGGGGGTGTAGCTCGGAGGTAGAATGCCCATGGGTTCAATCCCCAGTACCGCCAAAAAAATTTTTTTTGTAAAAATTAATTTTTAGATCTGAAAATAAAATTTAATTATACACATTAAAAATACCAATGATAAAGGTTTTCTTTAAAATAAGCTAAATAAACTTTGCCTTTCTTCCCTGGTTTCAAAAGATTGTAGAATAGAAAGACTGTTATCTGGAACTGAAGTAACATAATCAACAGTGTTATTAGAGAGGGCATCAGACAGCAATCACTGTATCTGAATTTTACATCTTTTTCGGGTCATCTGTACCAAATGGTCTAGATTAAATTAAGAGTTGTTTTGTTTGTTTGTTGTTTTTGTTTTTGTTTTGATCTAGGCATACTTTTTCTCCAAGTACAGAAGAAAAGAAATACATTAAGAAATGTGAAAATTTAGCTGGGCGTGGTGGCGCACGCTTGTAATCCCAGTACTTGGGGAGGCTGAGACCGGAGGATCCAGGTTCGCAGTCAGCCTCAGCTACTTAGTGAGGCCCTCCGCAACTTCGTGAGACCTGGTTTCAATAAAGGATAAAAATAGGGCTGGGGGGGGGGGTAGCTCGAGGTAGAATGCCCCTGGGTTCAATCCCCGATACCGCAAAAAAAAAAAAGAAATGTGAAAATTTTTGTCCTCATCCACATCACACTACTCATTTGAGAGTACTTCCACCTAATCAAAACCAGAAAGTACTGAGCACTGGACTTTGGGAAGATACTCTGAAATGCTCCATATGCAACAGCCGGGCATGGTGGCGCACACCTGTAATCCCAATACTTGGGAGGCTGAGACAGGAGGATCACAGCTTTAGCAATTTACAAGAGCCTCTGCAAAGTAGTGAGACCCTGTTTCAGAATAAAAAAAAAAAAAAGGACTGGGGGTGTAGCTCAGAGGTAGAATGCGCTTGTACCCCAAATCCCCAGTACCAAACCCTCCCCCCAAAAAATCCCCCCAAGCCAACAAATGCTATACTCCAGGGAGCACTTTGAGATATTTGGTGAGGGAGACAGTGAACTGAGATTCCGCCAAGAGTTCTCCCCTCTGTGGTTACAAATCCTGGCCAGGCTGGTCCTGTCCTCCCGGATCCTGGGTGCTCGCACTCAACTCAGTATTGAGTGAAGACAATTGCACTCAAAACTCCACCCCAGGCAAAAATAAACATGGAGATGAAGAAAAACTTGTGTCAATATCGAGAAAATCTTCATTTTTCAGATATCCTCCAAATAGTAAGAGAAACCTAAGATACCAATATAGGCTTAGGACTCCAACATCAGCAATTTCTGTTTCTTTTTTTTTTTGGAGGTACTGGGGATTGAACCCAGGGGCGGTTGTTTAAGTCCGAGCTATGCCCCCAGCCCTATTTTTTATACTTTATTTTTAAACCGGGTCTCACAAAGTTGCGGAGGCCTCACTAAGTAGCTGAGGCTGGCCACGAACCCGGATCCTCCAGTCTCCACCTCCCAAGTACTGGGATTACAAGCGTGCGCCACCACGCTCGGCCTTTTAAATCTTCATTTCTCTTCAGCACAGAAAAGGGAACTGACTAGAAAAATTACTGTGGAGCAAAAGTTCTATTCAATGAGTTTTGAAAGTGTTTCTTTCCTTTTTTTTTTTTTGTGGTACCAGGGATTGAACCCAGGGGCGTTCTAATTCCACGCTACACCCCCGGCCCTATTTTTTATACTTTATTTTGAAACCGGGTCTCACAAGGTTGTGGAGGGCCTCACTAAGTAGAGAGAGAGAGAGAGAGAGAGAGAGAGAGAGAGAGAGTCAGGGAGAGAGAGAGACAGGGAGAGAGAGAGAGAGAGCTGAGGCTGGCCGCGAACCTGGATCCTCTGGTCTCCGCCTCCCAAAGTACTGGGATTACAAGCATGTGCCACCACGCCCGGCCTCTTTCCTTTCTTAAAATACAAAATTTTCTCTTTTTTTTTTTGGAACATAAATTTGCTGTGCTGTGATGATACTGACTTCTGGGCCAGATTACATGTTCATCTGTGCTAGCGCACTGATTATTTCTTTTACAATGTGTGTTAGTCAGCTTTTCATTGCTGTGACAAAATACCTGGGAAAAACAACATGAGGAAGAAAGAGTTATTTTGGCTCATGGTTTCAGTGTATGGTCGGCTGGCTCCATTGCTCTGGGCCTCAGTTGAAGCACAGCATCCTGGTGGAAGGGCAGTGGAGGAGAGTCCCTCAGTTCCTGGCAGCTGGAAAGCAGAAAGGTTGGGGAGGGGTCAGGGACAAAATCACCCTTTTCAGAGCACACAATAGTGACCTGCTTCCTCCAGGCAGGCCCCACCTCCTACAGCTTCTACCACCTCCAATGAACCAGTCACTTCCCCAAAGACCCATCTCTGAACATGGCTGCACTGGGGACTGAGCCTTTAACACATGAGGACTTGAGGGGTATTTCAGGTCTAAACTATAACATAATGGTATTCTAAAAATATTTAATATTTATATAAATATGCAAAAAATTTTGGGGGGTGCTAGGGATTGCATTCTACCCCTGAGCTACTCCCCCAGCCCTATTTTATTTTTTTATCTGGAAACAGTCTAAGTTGCTGAGAGCCTCGTTAAGTTGTTGAGGCTGGCTTCAAACCCGCCATCCTCCTGTCTCAGCCTCCACAGTACTGGGATTACAGGTGTGCACCACTACACCTGGCAAACCTGCAAAATTTAAGTGCTAAATTTAATGCTTTATAGCTAATAGGTCATCTGCAACCACAATAAGAAAAAATGGAATATAAGTCTAGATAGTTCATGCTACAGTGTGGATTTGGAATGTCCCCAAAGGCCCATGTCCTAAAGGTTTGGTCTCTTGGTGGCACTATGGGAAGGTGGTGGAACCTTTAAGAAGATGAGCCTAGTGGGAGGTTGTTAAGTCACTGGGGACTTGCGCTTGAGGGAATTATGGGGCTGGAACCCCTCCTCGCTCTCCTTGCTTCCTAGCCATGAGCTAGCCATGACGAGGCAAATGGTTTTTCCCCACTACACAGTCATCATATGCTGCCGCACTGCAGGCCCAAAGCAAGGGGGACTGACCCATGGAGTGGAACCTCCCAGACTGTGAGCCAGAATAAACCTTTTCTCCTTTCAGGTTGATCATCTCAGGTATTTCATTATATGACAGAAAGCTGGTTAGCACAGTTCATATAAAATTATTGACTATTGCTGGGCGTGGTGGTGCATGCCTGGAATGCCAGCACTTGGGAGGCTGACACAGGAGGATCGCGGGTTTGAGGCCAGCCTCAGCAACTTAGTGAGATCATCAGAATCTTTTTTTTTTTTTTGGTGGTACCAGGGATTGAACCCAGGGGCATTCTACCTCCAGGCTACACCACCAGCCCTATTTTTAATTCTTTATTATGAAACAGGGTCTCACTAAGTTGCAGAGGGCCTCACTAAGTAGCTGAGGCTGGTCGCGAACCCGGATCCTCCTGTCTCAGCCTCCCAAGTACTGGGATTACAAGTGTGCGCCACCACACCGGCTGAGATCATCAGCATCTTAGACTCCGTTTCAAAATAGAAAACAGGGCTGTGCGTGTAGCTCAGAAGTAGAATGCCCCTGCATTCAATTCCTAGTACTGAAAAATAAATCAATAATTAATTAATTAAAAATAAAATAAAGTTATTGTAGCTAAAATATTCTCTGTGTGTGTGTTTTACTGGGGATTAAACCCAGGGGCATTCTACCTCCAACCTATACCCCCAGCCCTATTTTATTTTGAAACAGGGTCTTGCTAAGTTCCTGAGGGCTTTGCTATGTTGCTGAGGCTAGCTTTGATCCTGTGATCCTCCTGTCTCAGTTTCCCAAGTACTTGGATTACAGGTGTATGCTACCACACCCCGCTAAAATATTCTGTAAAATTTAATAAAGTAAACATCATACTGATGTGAGAGCATTGTAGATTGTTTTGTTCCTGTCATAACTATGTAAACTTAGATATGCAAAGACCACCACAAGAGTCCTGCACATGCTTCAGTTTCCATATTGCCTTTTATCCCCCTCCATTCTTTTTGAATGTTCTGAAAATATGCTATCTTCAAGACGAGGGGCAGGGTGAAGACAAACACTGGAATATCTACCTAGACTTTTTTCTTTTCTTTTTTGGTGATGGGGATTGAACCCAGGAGCATTCTACCTCCAAGCCTCATCCCCAGACCTTTTTTTAGTTTAATCTTTTTTTTTTTTTTGGTACTAGGGATAGAACCCAAGGGCATTCTGAGCTCAACTTCAGCCTCTATTTTATTTATTTTTGTTTTTTATTTTTTGGTACTGGGGATTGAACCCAGAGGCATTCTACCTCCAAGCTACACCCCCAGCCTGATTTTATTTCTTATTTGGAAACAGGGTCTCACTAGGTTGCTGAGAGTCTTGCTAAGTTGCCAAGGCTGGCTTTGAACCTGCGATCCTCCTATTTCTTCCTCCCAGATTACAAGTGTGGATTACAAGTGTGTTTCACCACACCCGGCTCTTGTTTTTAATTTTGAAACAGGGTCTTACTAAGTTGAAGAGGACCTCACTAAGTTGCTCAGGCTGTCCTAAAACCTGCGACCCTCCTGTCTCAGCCTCCCAAGTACTTGGATTATAAGCGTGAGCCACCATGCCCAGTTAGTTTTTGTTTTTTAGAAACAGGGTCTCACTAGGTTGCTGAGTCTCACTAAGTTGCTGAACCTTGAACCTGCGATCCTCCTGTCTGACCCTCTCAAGAACTAGAATTACTGGCATGTGTCACCATGCCCGGCTTCTACCTAGACATATTTTAAAGGTATTCATTACAGAAGAAAGTATTACTCAATGAATTAGAAACTGAAGAGATGCATGCCTTCTTTGATATGAGAACACATAATAAAAACAGAAAGTCACAATTAATTAACTGGGGGGGAGAAGAGCATGGCTCAAAGGACTGGTAGCTGAGTGGGGGTGGGGCGGGGCGGGGAACAGAGTCAGGGACACAAACAGGATGCTGGGAGGTGAGAAATAAGGGTGGGGAGTAGTGGGCAATCTCAAGAGGAACTAACAAGATCTGTTGCTTATAGTTACCCAGAAAACTTTAAGAATAATAACAGACAAACAAATGGAGCTTAGAATCAAACAGGAGAGGAACTAGAAGCGCTCCAGCTGAGAAGATGCACCAGATGTAGTCTTGGGGTTTGGAGGCCTGAGGTCAGCCCCTCACACTCCTGTCCCCAGCTGCTGACTCTTCCATTGGCTTTGGACTCCACAGGTCCTGGCAAAGGAGTATGGGAGAGGAGGAGCAGCCTTGTGCTCACGGAAGTACACGTCTGTCTTGAGAAATGGGAACTTGGGCTCTATTCAGTCTAGTTTGCTGGCTTTTCAGGATTTTAGCCTTTTCTCTTTGGAGAGGTTTTCTGGTAAAAATATATTATTTTGAGGAAGAATTCTAGTTCCAAGAAATTGCACAGGTCCAACTATTCAAGTGGCCATTAAAAAGCCAAAGAGTCAGCTGGGCACGGTAGTACATGCCTATAATCCCAATACTTGGGAGGCTGAGATAGGAAGATCACAGGTTGAGGCCAGCCTCAGCAACTTAGTGAGACCCTGTTTCAAAATAAAATAGGACTGGGGGTCAGAAGTAGCTCAGAAGGAGAATGCCCCTGGGCTCAACCCCCAGCAACACACACACACACACACACACACACACACACACACTCCCCAGCAGGGAGCCATACCGCTGAGTCAGGGTGCTGCCATGAGGCCCCTTGCCAAATCGTGCTCAAGGTCCTGCATTCAACTACACATGACTTACCCATTTCTTTCTACTGTGTGTGTGTGTGTGTGTGTGTGTGTGTGTGTGTGTGTGTGTGTTTTACTGGGGTACTGTGGGTACTGGTACTGTTACTGGGGATTGAACTCAAGGGCATTCTACCTCCGAGCTACACCCCCAGCACTATTTTATTTTTTATTTAGAAACAGGGTCTCACTAAGTTGCTGAGGCTGATGACAAACCTGTGATCCTCCTGTCTCAGCCTCCCAAGTACTGGGATTGCAGGCATGTGCCACCATGCCTGGCTTGTCTACCTATTTATTTATTTATTTATTTATTTTTGCGGTACTGGGGATTGAGCCCAGGGGCATTCTACCTCTGAGCTACACCCCCGGCCCTATTTTTTATCCTTTATTTTGAAACCGGGTCTCACAAACTTGCGGAGGGCCTCACTAAGTAGCTGAGGCTGGCTACGAACCCGGATCCTCCGGTCTCTGCCTCCCAAGTACTGGGATTACAAGCGTGTGCCACCACGCCCGGCTTGTCTACCTATTTTTAAAACACACTCCCTAATCCCTTGTTTCCAAAGTAATACATGTTCGTTAAGGGGAAAAACACAGAAGAGGATTAAAGGACAAAGAAAAAAATATCACCCCACTCCTACCACTTTGACACAACCATTATAATATTTTCATATCTTCTCCTTAGCAAATCTCTTTTAATTCCAAGGCTGATCAAGACCTCTCTGCTGTTCATAAGTACAACCATGTGCTGATTGTTTTCACAGTAGTTGAGTGTAGACTGGCTAGCCAGGTTGGGAGACCGAGGAATAAAAAGTTCCAGGTCTCTTAGCAGCCAAGTACCAGGCAGCCTGTAGCTGGATAAGTGGAGGGAGATGCTTCAAACCTGAGGGTTTGGGAGACAGAGGCACACAGCACCTTGGGAATGAGCAGAAAAAGGAATATGGCAAGACCACGTCCCTTGAGCCCATTTCACATACAATCTCTTTGCTGGCTTAGTCAGTGAGGGAGAAAAATCTGTGTGTGTGTGTGTGTGTGTGTGTGTGTGTGTGTGTGTGTGTGTGTAGAACAAGCAAGCAAGAGAAAGGTGGTATATGTATATAAACATGGATATACAGACAGATGGCCCCTGACTTCCAAAGGTTTGGCTTAATGATTTTTTGACTTTAAAGTGGTACAAAAGTGATACACATTGAATAGAAGCCATACTTCAAATTTCGAACATTGATCCTGTCCAGAGCTGGCGATGTGTGGTAGAAGACTGGCTGGCGATGCCAGGCAGTGATGGCACAGCTCCCTGCCAGCCGCATGATGGTAAGGGGAAACCACCAGCACTTCGCATTGTGCCACTAAGCGCCGGTGTTCGGTAGGGTAGGTGTGTCCAGTGCATCTTCAACTTAGGATATTTTCAATTCATAAGGGGTTTATTGGCGTTATGCTTTGGTTTCTAGAATATCTCCCCAAAGCGCCTGTGTTGGAAGCATGGTCCCCGATGCAGCAAGGTGCAGAAGTGGGCCTTTTAGGCAATGATTGGATCACGAGGGCTTTGACCTCATGAGTGGATTAATAACTTGATAGGTGGATGGACTACTGGGAGGTGGGACCTAGTTGGAGGAAGTGGGTCACTGGGGATGTATCCTAGAAGGGTTTATCTTCTCCCTGGCCCTTCCTCTCTGTCTCTGCTTCCTGGCTGCCACGAGCTGAGCAGCTTTCCTCTGCCATGCCTTTCCACCATGTTCTGCCTCGTGTCAGGTCGAAAGAAATGGAGCTGTCTGAGCATGGACTGAAACCCCCGAATAAACTCCTCCTTGAAGTTTTCGTTAGGTATTTTGGTCACAGTGGCGCGTAAAGCTGACTAACACAATTCAGAGTCAAGGAGCATCGGTATGCATCATACCCACAGGTACACGAACCGCTGTTGCTGCCTCCTGCCCTGCGCTACTGGGACCTCATATTAAAGTTACATTTAATGTCATTTTTATGTACTGTCATGTAACTCGCCTGTTCAAAAACCTTCAATAGTTTTCCAACATTGATTTCCAATTTCCTCCATGACACAGCCTCGACTCACACCACTCCTGAGTGGCCCATACGCTCCTGGAGTCCCTTGTTCCCATGCCCATTCTTGATGCCCCAAATGGGACCTGTAGACCCTTCTCTCTCCAGCAATGAAGTTCCAACACAGATATCGCCTCCTCCACGAAGACTTTTGGGGATTTCCTGATCTAGTGTGATTCCATTTGCAAGACTGTAAGCTCCTTGAAGCCAAAGGTCATGCTGCATGCTGCAGCTTATATACGGTTTCAATGTGTCCCTTTGTGGATTCATGGGTTGAAGTTTAATCCTTATTGTGAGGTATTAAGAGGATGGAAACTCCATCCCACTATAGGGTTTAGAGGGGGCCTTTGGGAGGTAATCGAGATTTGATGAGGTCACCAGGGTGGAGCCCCCATGATTAAATAGTAGCAGCTTTGTAAGAAGAGGGAGAGAGACCAGAAGAGACACCCTGTCTCTCACCATGTGATACCCTGCACCAACTTTGGACTCTGCCAGTAGAACGCCATCACCAGATGTGGCTTCTCAGCCTTGGACTAGACTGTGAGCCCCAATACACCTCTGGTCTTTATATCTTCCCTAGTCTGTGGTATTGGGATATTGGCAATGGAAAATAGACTAAGACACCACACATGAACTCATATTTCTCATATTTTTGAAAAGGTAATATGTTTACTTACTTTTTTATCTGTTTAACTCCCATTTTATTGACCTTGTCTACATTTTACTTACTATATTCCACATTATTAAGCAGAAATATATACATGTTTTTTCAAATTCCTTGAAAGTAGGGGTCATATTATATATATTTCTTACACATTTATTCCTCCCACTCCAGACCTATAGTAAATGTTCATACAATACTTTCTGCAGGGCTGGAAACAAAAAGTCAGCCTCATTCCAAAACAAGCTGAAAAACAGTCTCATTGTAAAATAAAGTAGTTTTTCTTATTTTGCAGGTCTCCTACTCTTTACTCACTCTGCCAACCAGCACAGGAAAAATCTAAATAGTCATTGCTATGTTTTGATTGTTTCCTCCCAAACTCATGTTGAAATGTCATTGCCACTGTAACAGCATTGGCAGTGGGGCCTTTAAGAGGTGATTAGATCAAGGAGGCCCTGTCCTTATGAATAGATTAGTGCAGTTATCTTAGGAGTAGTTTCCCTACTGATAAAAGGAAATTTCGCCTGGCCACCACTCTTTCTCTCTCTGTGTGGCATGCAACTGCTTGTCTTTCTTCCATGTTATGATGCAACAGGAAGGCCCTCACAAGATGCCAGAACCTTGATATCTTCCCAGCCTCCAAAACTGTGAGACATAAGTCTTTCCTTTATAAATTACCCAGTGTATTAGTCAGTTTTTGATACTATAACAAAATACCTAAGGCTGGGTAATTTATAAAGAAAAGAGGTTTATTTAGCTCACAATTTTGGGGGCCAAGAGTGAAACAGCATGGCACTGGCTCTCTTGAGGGTTCCCTAGAGTCTATCACCCATGGCAGATGGTGTCACAATGGTGGGAGTGTGTGTGAGGGTGAGGGATCATTTGGTGAGGTAGGAAGCCAGAGAGAGGAAAGGGGCTCTTTTATAATTTGTTCTCATGAGAACTAACTCAGGGTCCCAAGAGAACTACCTTAATCCCTTCTCAGGGCATGCCCACAGAGACCTAACGACCACTGGGCCCCATCTCTACAGGTCCCACAGTCTCTTAACATCACCACACTGGGGACCAAGCCTCCAACACGTGAAGCTTTGGGGAACAAACTAATCCAAACCAGAACACCCAGCCTGTGGATGTTGTTAGAGCACCCCCATCCCCAGACAGTCCCCAGCTCACCAATAAGTCACATTCTAAACCTTTGTATGTGTAGGCCATTGATTTGGAAATTATAAATAATTTCCTTTTGAAATAATATTACACATAATGCTTTAAGATCTCTGACAAGTCCCCCAAAGCTGATTTAAGCTCTTGGTGATGCAGAAATAGCACATTTGCAACAAAAAGTAGAAAATGAGGCTACTGACATATTTTACAAGAAAAATAAGCAGCAAACAACCAAATATGCAGGGTTCTTTTTAAAAATGTGAACTATCATGATTCAGAGAGAGCAGATTTAACTATAAACAGAGAGGATACCTTCCAGCCATTCTCTCCTGTCGCCATCCACCAGTTTCTCAGAGAAACCCTCTTGTGGTATGGAGATGAGCCTGTGGGCCCACGTCTTACTCTGGATCTTTCTGGTCATATTTCTGAGTACTTTCAGGGTGCGTATGGAACCACATTCAGCACCTGTCACTTTCTTCCTTGTCTTCTCACCTTTGGGGATCTTTTCTTCTCCCCTCTGTCACCACTTCAACAGGCACACCCTGAACCATGCTGTCCCCCGGGACTGCTTCGCCTCTAGATGTTAAACTCACAGGTCCCAGGTCACTCATTACGTTACGTTATTCACAACAGACTCACTCTTCAACTATTTGAAATTTCCAGGAGCCGGGCATGGTGGCGCACACTTGTAGTCCCAGTACTTGGGAGGCTGAGACCGGAGGATCTGGGTTCGTGGCCAGCCTCAGCTACTTAGTGAGGCCCTCCGCAACTTCGTGAGACCTGGTATCAAAATAAAGGATAAAAAATAGGGCGGGGGGTGTAGCTCAGAGGTAGAATGCCCCTGGGTTCAATCCCTGGTACCGCAAAAAAAAAAAGAAATTTCCAGAACACCAGTCCCTTAGCTATCTCCCTGGAGTCTCCCCGTTTTACCTCTCCAACTTAGATTTTCAAGATCCAATGTTTTATTTTATTTCATTTCATTTTATTTTATTTTTTTTGCAGTACTGGGGATTGAACCCAGGGGCATTCTACCTCTGAGCTCCACCCCCAGCCCTATTTTTTATTCTTTATTTTGAAACAGGGTCTCGCTAAGTTGCAGAGGGCCTCACTAAGTAGCTGAGGCTGGCCACGAACCCGGATCCTCCAGTCTCAGCTTCCCAAGTACTGGGATTACAAGCGTGCGCCACCACGCCTGGCTAAGATCCAACATTTTATCTATTTTTGTGCCACTGTCCTTGGATTGCATGGTCCTGCCAAACACAATCCAGGACAACAGTCCACATGCACTAGAAATACTGAGAGCTCCTGGATAGAAAGGGGCGGGGAAATCATGTACCGAGTGTGATCGTCATTGGTACTCTAATTCAACTCCAATACTTATTGGCAATTAAAATTGGATGGATGGATCGATCGATGGATGGATGGATGATGTAAGTGGGAACTTGCAGAGATGCTGGAATCTCCAGACCCTAAGTAATGCTTTAGAGATGGATGGCCTCTAGCCTACTATTTCCAATTTTACTTCAAAATATACAGCCTTGTTTTTCTTTAAGGCAGGTGTATCTGTGCCGCTCACTTCATAAGCACATGACACTTTTCTGCCTTTGTAACTTTGGCCATCCTCAAATAAGGAGGAGAAACTTGCCTGGGGAAGGAATAGAAAGATCTAAAATATAACAGAGGTGTTAGAAGAAATCTCAAGAATGTTTATTTCCGCATCAGAACGATGGCCTGAGATGTAAGTAACTCTTTTGTGATAAAAGCCACAAAAGAGAAAGTGGGAGTTGGTAGTGGCTTGTGTCTGCCAGGCCCCGAATCAGCTTCAACTTGGTGTTATTGTCTTCTGGTTATTTGGTTGTCATCCATTCATCAACAAACACTTATGAGACTCCTTCCCTCTGCTGGACACTGTTCTAGGAGCTTAGAAAAGACGAGAGAATGAGAATGCCCGGGCTTTCACAGAGCCCCATGCTAATGAGAAACAGGTAATAAGTACATTAAAAAATCAGCAAGGCAATTATAGGTAATAAGATGTTTTAAAAAAAGAAAGTAACTCAGCTTGGGAGGCTTAGGCAGGAGAACTGCAAGTTCAAGGTCAGCCTGAGCAACTTAGTGCTCGAAATAAATAAAAAGAGCTGAGGATATAGCTCAGTGGTAGACTACTACTGGGTTCAATCCCCAACAAAACACACACACACACACACACACACACACACACACACACACACGCGCACACACACACACACACAGGTCAATGACTAGACAGTATATGGAGAAGGTGGGATATTTTAGATCGTGTAGTCAAGAAAGTCATCCCTGAAGAGATAATATCTGTACTGAAAACTAATGGTGAGAAAAAGAAATATCCATATGGAAATCAGAAACCTTGACTTTCTCCTCGTGATTACAAAATGACTGCTGCAGCTTCGAGCATCACATCTTCACATCACAACTTCCTAAGTACATTTGGGGGTTTCCTGTTATGGGGAGGAAAAATAAGTCCCATATGCACCTAGCATGTGTCCCAGCGGCTAGAACTAGGTCACCTCTCTCCAATCAGTCACCAGCAAGAGTAGTATTGCAATGATTAGCTGGAGCCACAAGAGCTCTGCTGAAGCCAGCGAGGAGTATCCTTCTCTGTGCACCGACTGTCGGCCAGGGCCAGGAATAAAGGGGAAGGCAGCCACCTCGAGGCTAAGCTTGAGCCACTTTTTTTTTTTTTTTTTTGTGGTACCGGGGATTGAACCCAGGGGTGTTCTACCTCCGAGCTACATCCCCAGCCCTATTTTTTATACTTTATTTTGAGACCGGGTCTCACGAAGTTGCGGAGGGCCTCACTAAGTAGCTGAGGCCAGCCTCGAACCTGTATCCTCCAGTCTCCACCTCCCAAGTACTGGGATTACAAGCGTGCACCACCACGCCCGGCTCTTGAGCCGCTTCTTTTATCCGGTATTTATCGAATGCCTAACCCTGTGCTAGGTACTATGCTGGTGTTAGTGATAAAAAGAAAATCTAGATACCACTTTTACCATCTGTCACTTAAGAGCATTCAGTGAGGGGCACTACCTATTCCCTATTTCTTTTCTTTCCTTTTTCTGTGTGTGTATGTGTTGTGTGTGTGTGTGTGTGTGTGTGTGTGTGTGTGTGTGTGTTACTAGGGATTGAACCCAGGGGAGTTCTACCTTACAGTTACACCCTAGGTTCTTTTTATTTCTACTTGGAAGCAGGGTTGCTGAGGGTCTCAGTTGCTGAGGCTACCCTTGAACCAGCAATCCTCCTGTCTCAGACTACCTGAGTACTGGGATTATAGGCATGGGCCACCACGCCTAGCCTCCCTTCTCCTGTTCAAAGCCTTTGAACTTCTGAAGGCATGGCATCTTGTATTCTTGAAGCCTCATCTCATCTCTTCAGCTCAGGATCAATTTTCCTTCCTCTCAATTCATAAAGCGCATTTATTCACTTGACACGATCACTGAACTGCTGGTCCCTGGAAATTCACTTTCCTTAAAAAGGCACAGTTCTTGTCCTCACAGAGTTCCCATTCTAGTATTATAGAGAGATCATTAAGTAGCTACTTACAGGAAAGAATGAAAGGTATCCCAAGAGGTGTAGCAGGAGCACCGAGGAAGAGCACCTCAACACATCCAAAAAGGGGTGCAGGATGGTGATGAGAAAAGATATATTTTGGAGAAAATGTCATCTAAGTCAAGACTTAAAGAATGAAAACAACATAAGGAAATGAGAGTGGAGGTCAGGAGTGGGGAGAGAAGGGAGGTTTTTCCACCTAGAAAAATGAGAGTGTGCACAAAGGGCCAGGGGTGGGGAGAGTGAGTTGGAGGGGGAAAAAAAGCTCCGCATTGCTGCAGAGGAGAGTGGGGGCTGGGGAATAGGGAGAAAGGAGTCTAGTGACAGGTGGAGGCCAGGTCAGCATGGGTGGGGAGGTTGTGGACTTTATCCTAAAGGAAGTAAGTCACTAAAGGGACTGACATGTTATGGGCTACATTTTAGAAAAGCAGTCTTACTCCCCGTTCCCATCCCTTTCCCACACTTCAGCCATGCTACAAACAGGATAACCAAGGCACTGTGGCAATAGGGTGGACCAGGGTAGTGGCGGAGGAGTGGGCAGTGGCAGAGGAGGATTCAGTGAATGATAGGCTGTGACCTGTTGGAGGGGCAGGGGGAGGAGTTCAGGCCCTTCTGGTTTGGGCACTTGGAAGGATGCTGGCGTCCAGCACTGAGTTACCCAGCACTGGATGGATGCATTTCTTTTTTTTTTTTTTTTTTTTTTTTGCGGTACGGATGGATGCATTTCTATATGTTTCATTTGCGCTGCCTCCTACAGGGCCCCAAACACAGTGTGCTCATTAATTAACTTTTTTTATGGCTCTTCTTCTCCCTCCCCCACCTTCCATATCAAAGCCACTCCCTTCTTATCTTGGATCACACTTTTCTCCAACAGGCCTGTTTGACCCTTTTCCTTCGGTCCTGTACTCACATGAATGAAAAAAAAATGGTTTTTGGACTTTACGTTTTCATTACTTCATTTCCCTTGACTGATACCCGTATTTTTTTTTTTTTTGAGCATCCAGGCATTAACATGCAAACAATTCCATCAGTCATCACCAACATGGTTTTTCAGGAAATACAAATCTAAGGCAGCTACGCAGACATTAAATGGCCAGTGATCAATGAAGTGCAATTAGTAATTAACACAAATTCAACTTTTTTCTTGCATCTTTTATTCATTAAACAAACAAACAAACAGAAAGCTGGACGTGGTGGTGCAGGCTTGTAATCTCAGTAGTTGGGGGGGGTTGAGACAGGAGGATTGCAGGTTCGTGGCCAGCCTCAGCAACTTAGTGAGACCCTGTTTCAAAATAAAAGAGTAAAATAGGGCTGTGGGTGTAGCTTAGAGGTAGAATGTCCCTGAGTTCCATCCCCAGTACCACAAAGAAAGAAAAGAAAGAAAACAGAACACCCAAACCTTCACCCCTTTACATTTTAAAGATTAGTCATATAGGACGGCATGATGGCACTTGAGCCGGCGTCAGTTCTGGCTGCCCTCCACGTGGTCCGTCCGGTGCGTGCATCGTTTACAATATGCAATTTCGCAGCTTGAGGTTACTGGGTACTAATGCAGTGTAGCTACACGAGGCGGCTGGGCACCGATGTATCACTACGCTTTTAAGTAGGACCATGCCAGCATGAAGCATCAAAGTGAGAATGGTGAACTTAAAGGGCCTTTAAAACATCTTGAAGCAATAACAAGCTATAGACTGAAGCAGGGGTGTTTTAAAACATTACACAGGACTAAAACAATTGAACCAATTTGTCCTTTGTTCTTTTTATTGCATTCCTTATTATATTAATACGGGTTAAAAAGAAATTCAAAAGGCATTAAACTCTAGCAGCAAGCTATACGAAGTCCTCCAAGGGGCCTGGCTGGACAGAACGCGTTTCCGCCACCCCGCTAGCCTGCAGGCCGCTGGGCTCGCTGGCGCTCCATACCCGGGAAGCGACCAGAAATGAAAGGTGGCCGGGGCCGAGCCCCTAGCCAGCCCCAGCGCTCGCTCGGGGTGGAAGGATCTGGCCGAAGTTTGCCAAGTTTTCTGGCAGGCCGGGCTGAGCAACTGCCGCCTTTTCGTTGCAGCGGCAGGC
Organism: Glis glis; assembly: GCA_004027185.1. Classification (NCBI taxonomy): domain Eukaryota; kingdom Metazoa; phylum Chordata; class Mammalia; order Rodentia; family Gliridae; genus Glis; species Glis glis. Next base: position 25,679 of record PVJS01004075.1, read on the forward strand.
CGCGCCTCTGGGGGGTGAAAGGCTCGGAGGTCTTCCAGCTTTCAAAGAGAAGTCCCTGCAGGCGGGGGCGCCCGGGACACCCTCCGCCGGGCGCACGACGAGAGGGACCTGGCGCCCCGGGGCAAAGAGAAAGTCGATACCAAGAGGGTGGGCTGGCCTGGAAACTCGGGAGCACTTGTGGGTGAAGCCCCCCAGCCCCGGCGGCCGCCGTCCTCTCCCGATCCGCCGGGCACCCGCTCCCCGCCGCGCGCCCGGGCTGTTTGCTTTCAGAGCGGCGTGCAGGGCCGAGGAGGGGCCGCGGCCCAGCCCTTCCCGCCGCGCCCGGCGCCCTTCCCGCCCGCCCGCCGCTGATTGATGGCCCGGCCGCCCCCTCGGCCCGCCCGCCAGCCCGGCTGTGTGTTTTGGAAGCGGCGCGGCGCGGCGCGGCGGGCTGCAGCCGAGCGACGCCCGGAGCGGGCAGCGCCGCCCTTCCTTCCCCCGGGCTCGGGCGGCGGCGGCGGCGGCGGGCGGGGACGGGCCGGGCAGGGCCGCCGCGCCTCGCGGGACAGGTCGGGCCGGCGGGGCGGCGCCCGGCTCCGGGGAATAATGAGCGCCTGTCAGGCCGTCCCCGGGTGACTGGGCGGGGCGCGGGCGCGGGGGAAGGGCGCAGGGCGGGGCGCGTGTTTGCTCGAGTGACTCGCCGACCCCTCCGGCGCTGCCTCCACCCTAGTGGGTGGGGACCCGCCCAGCCCGGGCGGCCGCCGCTCCCGCTCCCTCCCTGACCCTCCCACCCCGGGTCCCAGCCTCTACTTACCCCGCCAGCCCGGGAGGCTCGCAGAGGAGCGGCGCCGGCGTCATGTGACTGCCCGGAGTTGGTGCCAGGAGCCAGAGGGGAGCCGGGAGCCGCGCCGCGCGGAGCCGGGCCGAGCCGAGCCGAGCCGGAGCGCAGCCGCGTCCCCGCCGCCGTCCCCGCCGCCCGCCGCCCGCGCAGCCGCGTCCCCGGGCTGGAGCGCTGACACCGCCGCGCCCGGGCCTCGACCGCTCGTCCAGCGCCGCGCTCCGCAAAGTAAGTCCCCGCGTCCTCACCTGGCCTGCTCGCCGGCTCCTGCGTCCCCTCGTCGCCCGGCCGGCGTTCATTTTCCCCTCGTGGAGGGGCGCCGGGCACGGGTCGGGGTGCCGCGGGGGGCGCCGGCGGGCTTGGGAAAGTGCGGCTGCTGGCAGCGGGGCCGGGGGCGGGGGGACGCGCGGGGGAGGGGGCCCGGGAGCGGCCAGAAGTGTGGGGCGGGGGCGCCGTGCCGATCCTGGGGTGCGGGCGGGCGAGGCCGGCGGCGGCACCCCGAGGGCGGGCCGGGGCTCACCTGTGTGGTCCCCCGCCCGCCGCCCGCGCCCGGCTCGCGATTCCCTCCCGAGCCTCAGAAAGCCCAGTGCTCTCCGCGTGTGGCGGCGTTGTAAGGAGAAAAGGTAGCTCCGAGGCCGCGCGCTCCCGCTCCTCCCCCTCCTGTCCCCCCAACGCGCCCGGGCTCCCGCGTCCTCCTCCCTCCCCGCCCGCGCCCCCCGCCCCCGCCCCGGACGGGGCGCGCCGCCGCTCGCCCAGCGCTGCAAACTTGGAGCCGCCTCTCGGGCCCTCTGGGAGGAAACTTGGGGCGATTGGGACCGGAGGAGCATCTCATTTCTCGGTCCTGGAGCCCGGGAGCTGCCACCGCGTCTGGCTCCTCCGGGCAGGCGAAAAGAGCCGCCGGGGTTGGGAGTCCTCCTGGGGGCCTGGAGAGAACCTGCCGCAGTGCCTGGAGCCAGGATTGCAGCGTGGCTGGAGGCGGAGAGCGCCCTAGGCTACCGCCTGCAGCATTAGGGACCTGAGCCCGGTAGATACCGAGGGACCCACCCCGGCACCTGGACCCGAGGGGACCTCCCTAACGTTTCAAAGGAGGTGGCAGATAAGACCTGGAATTGTCATCTCTATTTTTTTGGTAGATAACAGGGAGAAGCACTTTTCTGCTTTTTTAATTTTACAGCAGTGTACAGTAATACTGGGTGACTCTGAATGAGGCTTATTTTTAGTAAGTCGAGTTAAAGGGAAATTGGAAATTGCTCACCTTCTTGCATTTCACTAAACATTTTACACTGAATCGCTGAATTTTTACTGTCAGAATTTATTTTGTCCATTAATATAACCCAAGACACTTTAAACATATTGATTATATTCTCACATGAGTCTGGTGCCTGGGGAAAAGTATGAAGTGGTATTCTGACTTCACTTAGATGTAGTATCTTAATTATTAAGCAAAGTCAAGTGGGGCATAGGCCAGTTCGTTATAGGTTTTTCCACACACGATTTTGTGCTGTCCTTTTCTGAGTGTTTTATGTATGAATTTAAGGAGCATTTTTTTAAATAAGAATTCCATCTGGATGATAATCTGCCTCACCCTAGGGAAGTCTTGTTTTTAGAGAAAAAAAATCTGGTAGCATTAACATCTCCAAAGTTTTGCAAGTTAGTGGTATTGTTTAAAGAAAGAGTCCTCAAGTGATTTCCTTGGCTTGAAACATGAAGTATGTTAGTTAACCATGGGCTGTTAATAGAAACCTGGAATAAGATGTTTGATTAATTTAAACTCCCTAGAGAAGCTGATTTCTCAATTTCTGTAGTCAGTGGGGTTTGCTTGCAGAACTATTAGGAGAAAAAAAAAGCCTAATGTACTGTTGGCTAAGTTATGAAGATACACCATAAAGAACATTTGGCTTGCATGAAGGAGAATGCAAGTATAGGACTCACATTGTGAGAATAACAAAGAGAAGTAGCTGCTTAGACCACAAAACCTTGTCGGATATAAAACAACAACATTGCTTTGGAGAAAGCTATTGTTTTCTTCACTGTAAAGTTTCTAAATTAAAACCCAAGCTTGTTGCTATGGACACAGGGATGCCTTCTCTTTTTTTTATTTTTATTTTACTTTTTTTTTTTAATCTGTAGTTATGTCTGCACACCAATCCTCAAGTCTCTGATGATGGAAACCTGAGCTAAACAGCCCTGGCTAACAAAGTAAAGAGAAATCATGGGAATGGGACTATAAATGGACTTTACTACGTTCAAAATACCTAGAGGAAAACAGACATTTTAGGGCATCTAGTAAAAATTAGTACCATACTCTACAGACTGTCTAACAATTTTGGATTAATGAAATGCCAGGGACACAATCACATTCTCAGGTGGTGAATTTCTGTAGTAGATGTTTGAGCTTGTAGAACAGATGAGCAGTGTACAACTGTCTGTAACTGCATTGGAAAAAGTGAAAATTTGGGGTGACTAAATGGCCCACCAGACTCTTGGAATTTAATTCTGTGACTAGGGGAGGCTTAAAACTGGCCCAATTTCAGTTATGTAGGGTAACCCAATTGTAATCTGAATTCTTAGCAGTGGTGCTCTATCTTGATTTTTCCTCATGATGTTCTCAGCCTGAAACCATTACTCTCACCCAAAATTTGGTCAGCACTAGGGACTAGCCATTGGGATGCAACAGAGACAAAAGAAATCAGGAGGGAAGCCGCTGTTAATTTGAAAGGTCTCTGCAGATTGGATATGATAAAATCACATATGCACTTATGTTTACTGTGCATGGCAGCGCTTATTTGTAAATAGGGCAGGTCCCCAGTATAAAGCTGGTGTTATTATTCACACCCATAGAACAAACACCTCCACCCCCCTGTTGTTGTCTTAAAAAACTCCAGCTGCTCATGAATATAGGGTCAGGGAGGGCCGGCTAAATGTTTCTCTGTGCTTTCTCTCCAGCACAGCCAGCAGAGCTGTTTCCTGTTCTTTGTTTCAAGGCTGGGGTTTGCGTCATACATTCCAAGTGGCATATGTGTGCTCTTTCCTGTTTCAGGCTGTTTTCTGGTAGATCAGTAGCCTAGACCAGGCCGTGGTCCCTGCCCCTAAACTCCATATCCCCACCCAGGGAGTTATCATGTCACTTGCCACGATTGCTTAAGATGCCTCTGTTATGTCATAATGAGAAGTCAGTTAACCTTTTTTTTATACACGCTTTGCTCCACTGTGTTTATATGAGTGAATCAATACTTCTACCTTTTTAAAATTTTCATTGCCAGATTGTGATTTTAAGGAATTCCTGTGCATATTGACAAAGAAATCTAAAGGTGGTTGTTTTTGTTTGTGTTTACAATTCTTGTGTTGAGGTGGGTAGGGTGTTTGTTTTAAGATAGGCTTTTTGCCCTGAGGCTGTCAATTTTGGATCAGGATTAACACCTTGCAGTGGAAAAGACCTAGCATTATCTGAAAGATGCGGCCCACCCTTGTCTACAGTATCACAGGCAACCCAAGGAAGGTGGCAGGGAATGGATGGGGAACCTAAGCAATTTTGGCAACCTGCACTGAGTTGAAAGTCTTGTTTATGTTGAAGGAGAGATCTTTGGAAAAAATTTCAAGCAAAGCATATATTGAGAAAAATCCCAGGATTATTTCTTTTTAAGGACAAAGATTAAAATACCAGGATAATTTTTTTTAAGGACAAAGATTTTACTGTATTCTAGATCTGATTTCCAAACCATTTTAAGAATAAAAAGCCCAAGGAAAAGGAGAACTGGCAATAAGAAATTGACTTAATGATAGTTTGGGAAATTTTAATCTTATGTCTTGAAAACAATGTGCTTGTTCTTTTTTTTCCAGTGACAGTTTTTTCATAATTCTGATTTTTTTAAAATCTGTCAGTTGTACATTAATGAGTTCTGGGTTAACTGTTATAGTCTATCTTAACAAGTTGTTTTTCTCTTAGTTTTCAGAAACTTAAGTTTTAAAGAAATGATTGGAAAATAAAACTTTTGGCAAGTATCTTTTTAAATTTTTATTTTGGAGCAGGGTGTAGTGACACATGCCTATAATCCCAGTATTTGGGAGGCTGAGACAGGAGGATCACAGGTTGGAGGTCAGCCTCAGCAACTTAGAGGAACCCTGCATAATTTAATGAGAACCTGTTTCAAAATAAAATAAATAAAAAGGACTAAGGGTGTAACGCACAGGTAGAATGTCCCTGGGTTCAATCCCCAGAACCAAAAAAATAAAAATTATTTTGGGATTTTCCTTAAAATCAAAAAGAATGACTTACAGCGCTCTTTAATGGAATTAATTCAATGAGTTGCTGAAGCAGCAAATCAGGTCTTAGAATCCCAAATATTGAGGATCATAGGACTTTGGTTCTAAATATCACATCCCACCATATTCTTTTATGCATAAAAGGAAAGTATAAAATATGATACTAAGTATCAAGTAGTTTATACTAGGATCAAATAGCTATTGGAAGTTTTCCTTGAAAAATGATGGGAGTTTTAAAGTGTCCCAGTAATTTTTTTCCCTTCTCCTTTGGGAAAAGCAACTTGAAATATTAAGCTGATTTGTAGAACAAGAGGCCTTTAAGCCGAAATTCAGAAATAATCCAAACTGAAGCAGGTTTTTTGATTTTAGTTCCAAAGTAACAATCCAACTAGATTTGGTAGACAGAATCTTTATGTGACTTTCCCCAAATCATTTTTTCCTCTTTGGGTAGGGAGAGGGCGATAGTTAATAGAAATAATCAGGGTCTAATATATTCTATCAGAAGAAATTCTGCAAGCTTTTAAATGCTGTGCTAAATGTTGAAGGAAATTATTCTGTTACTATAATTCAGGAGAAAATGGGCATCATAGTTTCATCTCTTGGCCATGTAAATCATTATTCCAAATTTAATTCCATTTCTCCATCTTCCTATTCATTCATTCATTCATTCATTCATTCATTTACTTTTGTGGTACTGAGGATTGAACCCAGGGGCATTCTACCTCTGAGCTACACCCCCGGCCCTATTTTATTTTTTGTTCTGAAACAGTCTCATACTAGTTTGCTGGAGAGCTCGCTACATTGCTGAGGCTGTCCTCAAAACCTGCCATCCTCCTGTCTCAGCCTCCCAAGTACTGGGATTACAGGCATGGGCCACCACGCCTGGCGCCATCTTCCCTTTTGATACTTGGCTTTTTTCTTAATATTTCCAAATCCACATTTTTGCTGTAAAATGGCAGCTTTCAAAGAATTTCTTGCTGTGTTTTCACAGCATGTACTTAAGAAAAATAAATATAAGCAACCTCGCTTTTTAAATACTAGGAAGTACCGTTATTCTGGAAATTGAGCTTCTTTCTAAAGTGCTTCATTTATTACTGGTTTTAGCCTTATTTAAAAAAAAAATCCCCAGAGTCTTAACTGATGTCTAGTTGAGGCACCTCTTAGAGTGACTGGGAAAAGATGGATCATGTGTTCCTTTTGCATTCCCATTTTCAAGCCTGGGCTCTCCCCCTCGGACCCAGACCCTCTTCTCTTTAGCAGTCATTCTGGAGCTTGAGACAGGAAACCAGACAGCAGTCTGCCCTGAGAAGGGCGAGAGTATTGTCTCAAGAAGGTAGCCCAGCTCCCCCCACTCTCCTTCCTTGAAATTTAGGAGTAATAAAAGAGACACAGTGCCGGAGACAACAGTTTCTGAACCAGAACTAGAAATGTTTTTTCCAAAGCAAAAAAAATAAAAATAAATGTATGTATATATCTCCTCACTGGCCTGTACTGATTGTGGAATGTAACCATCTTCAATGGATCAATAAAGAAATTATCTGTATGTTTTGTATCTCTCTTGGTCAGAGTGTTTTTAGTAAAGTTCGGTCTTTAGCAAAACAGGTTCCTGGAGGGTTTTGAAACTCCACTGAGTTGGCAGGCTGAATACATTATCATTCCCCCAGCTAATTATTAAGAGGGGCTGGAAACAGACCACAGCAAGTTACATGGCCCTCTAGAGCCCATGTATTTTGTGTAACCCCTGGGTCTAGCTCTTATCATTATTTCCAGGAAAGGGGTGCTCCCCTGAGGCAGTCCCTTCCAGGAGAACTTTCTAAAGAACCTAGCTTAGTCTGGGACATATCTGGAGTGTTTGCCAATCTCAGGAAAGCTTGGAGACCCCACAAGGGGCTGTTCGGAGCTAGTCTCAACCCAGATTAGTGGGAATCGGTCAAATCTATGCAGGAGAGAGAGTGGGAATCGAGGTCACTGCGTTCTACCCTGGAGAGCAACCTGAGGCAGGTGCAGGTTTCCACTGGGCCTATGGGCTGTTTTTTGAGTCTACTCACTGGAATCCACTCCTTTATCTGTTCTTGAACTTTACAAACCTTTGGTACCTTTTTTTTTTTTTTTTTTTTGCAGTACTGGGGATTGAACCCAGAGGCATTCTACCTCCGGGCTACACCTCCAGCCCTATTTTTTATTCTTTATTTTGAAACAGGGTCTCACTAAGTTGTGGAGAGCCTCACTAAGTAGCTGAGGCTGGCCACAAACCCGGATCCTCCAGTCTCAGCCTCCCAAGTACTGGGATTACAAGCGTGCGCCACCACGCCCAGCTACCTTTGGTACCTTCAAAAGCCTTGCACCTCAAAACTACTTTCATTAGTAAGATCAAGTTCTTGTTCTGCTTTGTCTCCAAACAAGGGAGTTTTTCTCTCCCAAGTCTCCAAAATTTTCATTTACTTCACATTTAATTTAATTTTATTTTTTGTTCTGAAGCAAGGCCTTGCTAGGTTGCTGAGAGTCTCACTACAGTGCTGAGGCTGGTCTTGAATCTACCATCCTTCTGTCTCAGCCTCCCAAGTACTAGGATTATAGGCGTGTGCCACCACACCCGGCTACTTGAGTTTTAAAGGATGGTTTTTCAAGCTGGCTTTGCTGGCCCCAGGACCAGTTTTCCATGTGGGACACTTGGTATACAATCATCCCGGGGTCCTTGCCCTTCACCTGATCCTAGCATGTGAGACCTGTAGTTTGACATCCATTCATTTATTCATCTCACAAGTATTTATTGAGCACCTACTCATTAGAGCTAATCTCAAATTACGTGCAGTCATTATTCTGAGTTATGCCACAGGATGGAGTAGGTCTGCAGTGATCTGACCTGAAAAGGCGTTTTGAAATCTAATTGCCTGCTGGAACCTCCCCATGGGCCTGCTTAACACAGACCAGTGTGCACACCCACAGCCTCCGCGCATGCGGGGAGTGACCTCCGAGGAGGCGGCTTCACCCAGGAGCAGGTCCCACCACGCAGGCTCCAAAGCAGACTGGAAAGCGTGCGCACCCGGCTGCAGGGAGGCAGGCACACTTCTCTTCTTGGCTGTGGCTCCAACCAGCTCTGCGATTGGGGCGAGTCCTTTCACCTCTGTTCCTCCATTTCCTCATTTCTAAAATGGGGATGAGGACCTGACCCTTCCACCTTTGTACAGTTATTATGAGGATTTCCGTATTTACTTGAGTGAAGCTGCCAATTTTTCTCAGCAGTTTTATGGACCAGTTGCAGGTGCATAGGCTAGGAAGAATAATAGCCTAATTTGGGGCCTTCAGAATGTGTCTTTTGATCTTGCGTCCAAATATCCAAGCATGTTCTCAAGCAGAGATGGTAGGAGCTGGGGTCAGTGGGGAGGGGTTGAAATCGCTGCTGTTGGCTACTGTAAGACTGTCCCCTGGTGCCATATTCCCCACAGACTAGTCTGTTAGCAGAAATCTCTATCCCACTTACTTTTTAGAATAGAGTGCTAAGGCCGCCAGCCTGGGTTCCAATCCTGGCTCTATAACTTAGCAGCTGTGTGTGATCTTGGCAGGTTAATTGACCTCTCTGTTTCATTGTTCTCATCAGTCAAAGGGGAAGGCAGTACATACCTCATAGAAATTAAACGACACCGTCCATGTAAAAAGAACAGCACCTGTGATTGCCAGTCGCAAAGGTGGTGGTGACCAGCGGACAAGTGACATTCTTTAGCTCCTTGTGTTTCTCAGTCAATAGAAGTATCCTTTAAAAAACCTAGTGTTTGCCCCACCCTGCACACATCCTGCCCTGCCACTGCTGCCCTTTCCTCCTCCTTTCCCACTTTTTTTTTCTGTTTTAGATTTTAAAAGAGAATAGAGACCTTGACAGTAGACTTCTTTAGAAGTCCTCACTGGGTGGTGGTTAAAAAAATTCCTTGAGGATGTTACTGATAAGGACTCTGGAGGACGGTGACAGGCAAGGTGAAGGTTGGGGCAGTGACTTTATAAAGAAGTCTGGTTCACTAGGTTTCCTGTAGGACCCCCCCCACACACACACTCAAGGGAGACTTCACGTGCATCCAGTGGGAGCTGACTATGGAATCTTACTCACAGCTCAAGTTTCTTATGTCAGCTCCTTGGACCTGACATAAAAATGTCCTTCCAGAACAGTCCTGGACCGGCCAGGTCTCCTTTGGGGAGTGGAGAGGGATGGGGCCCTCTAAGGAAGGGCAAGGCACCTGCCTGGCCTCCAGCTGCTCCCAGTCCTGGTGGTGGTACTGGGCAGACCTCAGGGGAAATAAAAAGCCAACCTAGGTAAGAAGAGGTGGCCTGGGAGCTACCAGTGAGCAGTCAGCTGGCTGTCCTGGGTGGCGGGGCCTTGAGCTGGTCTTTGAAGAATTAGGAGGATTTAGATAAGCCGGAAGGGGAGGGGGGCATTCCGCGCTGGTTGCCCAGCATCGGGGCCAAAAATGAACAAAGACGAGGGGTGGGGAATGGGAGTCCAGCGGCCAGGGGAGGGGCACTTGCTGAAGCCCGGGGTGGTGGGTTAGGACGGTGGTGCCGGCCATGAGCACCTGATACCACCCTGTAAGCCCGGGGACCCCCTTGCTTGGGAGCAGCTAGATGCTCAAAGAAGACTGAGAACTATAATAGGTGGCGAGGGGGCTGAGCTGCTGGGAAGGGCCAAGGGCCTGTGGGTGGGGGACCAGGCCGGAAGACTTCCAAGGACAGGGTCGTGGGGCCCCCAAGGGCGGTGCTAGAGGTGGAAAGAAAGGGTGAGGGAGGCTTCTCAATGACCTTAGGTTTCCATGGTGAGTGACAGAAAATATGGCAAATGGGCAGTGAGGAGGGGGCCGCCTGCTGGGGCGGGAGCAAGGAGGAGGAAGAGGATTCAGGTTTGGGTTTCGGCCCTGTTGAATTGCAGCAGTTCCAAATGCTTCTCTGTTTCTTTTTTGTTTACTTTTGGAGGGAGAGGGCAGTGTTAGCAGGAGCCTGTGGAGACTCCTCAGGGGCGGAGGGGATTGCCACCACCCTGACCATTCTTCCTGGCTATATTTAAGGTTCCAGCCATCCTCGTTCAGGCTGGAATTTCCAGGAACTGGCTACCGCCCGCCCGGAGCCAGCCAGTCCCTCCCAGCCTCCCACTCCCTCCTGGGTGGGGCCCCATGGGTGGAGGCCTGAAGGGTGGAGTGGGGTGGGTCTGCGGCGATAGGGAGGGCAGGGAGCGGAGGCCGGGGAGAGGCCTGTGGCCTCACGCAGCCCTTCTGGATGTGATTATATAACGCTCCACAGAGGCGAGCTGTGAGGGCTTAGGCAAGGCCTTGTGAGCTGTGTACACAGCAGGATTAGACATTGTGGGTATTTTTCATTTTATCTTGGGTTGCCTGCCCTTAAGACTAAAACACAAAATTGTCAGAGAGCATAAAGAAGGAAAACAAGTGTGTAACCCTAGTAGGGAAAATGAATCCAGTTTGCTAAAACTTCTTTGAGAAGGGTATGAAATGCTACCTACCATCCAGGTATCCTTGAACTTGAGGGCTGACCTGATGGCTAGTGCGGGTTTGGATTTCCCCACCCCTGCTCTGCTGAGCCCCCACCTGGAAATGTGTAGGGATTTTGCTTGGTTGTTACCTTTGCACCTGTCTTTATTTACATGCAAAATCAATTGCTTCACTTGGTCTTTCCGAAGTACAGGGTGTGGGCCGAATCTTATCTGAAGCCATGTCCTGTTTGGACAAGTTGGACTCGCCTTGGCACTTCTCCACGGGGTGGAGCAGATGGGTGGAGGCAGGAAAGTAAAATTGGGTGGCTTGTGCCTGAGAGGAGAGAGGGTGGATTGTTTGCTCACTGGATCATTATATTTCATCTGAAACGAAATAATTAACTTCTCAACCATTTACAAATGCACATTAATGTAAAATAATTTATGATTGGCAAAGATTTGGGAATATTCCGTGGAAATTTTTTCCTCTCAAACCAACAATAGAAGATTGAGGTAGGTGCAAATCCTTGGGTGGTATGAAAACGGGACGCATTTCCAGGTGAGTGCCAGCAGCTAGCTCTTCTTCCTGGAGCTTCCAACTTTGTCTACTTAACATGTATTGCCAGTCCCCTTCTGGCCAGGGCAAATGCCACTGAATAGTACTTGAGCCTTTCGGCAGCTTTCGAAGAGTTTGGGTAAAGTGAAAAGTTTCTTAGGAAAGGAAGTTTAGCTACAGGGATGTTGCTTGCTTGCTTGCCCGTTGCTCCTCCTGGCCAAGAAACACACATACTCTAGCACACACACTCATCCTGGGATCCCCCCAAATTCTTTGAGGAGTAAAGGGTGGGGGAAGGTAACACATTTCCTTCTTTAAAAATCCAAACACCCAGGAGAGGGAAAAGGCCCTTTGGAAGTTGGTGGCTGGTTTAATCGAACTGATCTAGTACACCTGGCCGAGGTCAGCTGGGAAACAAAAGTTTGCTTTGAGAGAAGCAGGTAATTGGGAGCCTTAGGGTCAGGTCAAGCTGGATTGGGGGAAGATAATGCAAGAACCCTTTGAGTATCTGAGGAAAGAATAGGACCCGGAAAGGGGAATAAGAAGGGAGAATGCCAGGCCAGTCTTGCTCTATCCAAGAAATGGTGTGTGTTTGTGTGTGGGGCTTCATTCACAACTCTCCCCACCGCCTCTCCCTTCCTCTCTTCCTCCTGTCCTCTGCCCTGCTTCTGAGGAAGGGGTAGTCATTGATAAGGTTGTTTCTATAATAAAACAGATTCTAGACAGGCTGCTTTCAGAGGACGCTTGGTGAAGCCACCCTCCCCCCCACACAGTGTGTGTTTCTGAGCTCTGCCGTTCATCTGTCCCCTCCCTTAAGCAGCATTCGTCCAGTGGCCCTCACAGACGACTGGATAGGACAGGACTCTGAAGCAGAGCCGAGCCGTATGGCTTCTGAACATCGTGTAAATGATCCACCAAGTTTTTAATATATAATCACACAGTTTTGCATTTTGACAGAAATTTGACCCTTATTTTGACTTCTGAAAAGTCAGAGGTATAGTCTGAAGGGAAATCCATTTCTTCTTTTGAGGGAAATTTAGCAAAATAACAGTTACTCCAGTTATGGAAAATTATTTTGGCAAAACCCCTATATTTTTTAATTTAAGCACCTCAATAACATAGATTTTTTAAAAAGTTTTGTCTTTTCTGTCTTTGTTCTTTGGTACTGGGGATTGAACCCAGGGGCATTCTACCTCTGAGCTACACCCCCAGCCCTTTTTATTCATTTTGAAACAGGGTCTCACTAAGTTGCCGACATTGGCCTGGAACCTGTGATCCCCCTGTCTTAGCCTTCCAAGTACTGGGTTTTTTTCTCTCTCTTAAAGACAGTTTTGTTATCCTTTAATTATTTAATTTAGAATTATTTCTGCTGAACAAGTTAAATATAACTAAGATGTAAACGTGTTTGATTGGAAAATAGTAAGAAAAAACAGGAACCACATTTGAGGCCTCCTCATCTCTCTGATATCCAAATAAAGTGGCTAGCAGTTCCTCAGCCTGGCTAAGACCCACTCAGTTGTATTATGTATGTATGTATTTTGTGGTACTGGGGATTGAACCCAGGGATGTTCTACCTTGAGCTACATCCCCAACCCTTTTTATTTTTCATTTTGAGACAGGGTCTCACTAGGTTGCTGAGAGTCTTGCTGAATAAGTTGCTGAACCTGCAATCCTCCTGTTTCAGCCTCCCAACTACTGGGATTACAGGCAAGTGCCATTGCGCCTAATCCCACTAGGTTTAAAGACCTGAGGTTGGGGGACTTCATCTACTGCCAGTGAGTGGCCTTGGTCCAATACCTGTTTTAGTGCGACACCTACTGGTTCTACTTAAGATTGCTGCCAGTGTTGTGTAAGTTTTGTATAGTATTTGTGGTTCATTTAGCATTCTTTTAAAATGATAATTTAGGAACCCTAATTCTTTCAGAACTTAAGTTACTTATGTTATATGGGAGGTACTTTGAAGGCGCCACAGTCACCATTTTTTAAATTCTAGACCAGAACTCATGAACAAAGTCCAAACCAGTGACAAAAGTGACTGGTACAGAATATAGAATTTTTTGCAACTAAATGAGCAAAAGCCTGATTTATGTTACTATATTGGATTCTTTTCCTAAATTTGGTTCCTTTCTACCTTAGTTTCCCTCTTGTTTTAACTATAGAATTATTAAACTTAAAAATGACCACACAGGTGAATAAAGCTACCCTCCCCCCAAGAAGCTCCTGTTAGCTTAACAGGTGAGCACATTCATCTTCTCTCTTCATTGACTAACTATTGCTAAAAGTATATAATCACTTAAGGCATTTTCGAAGCTACCAAATTGAGAATAAAATGCTGTTAGGCATGTGGATGGACAGCCAGTTTGGTTCTGTGCATGATGACATTTGAATTCTGCACAGACTTTTTTTAATTGTCTTGTGATGCATTATTTAGCTAGGAGTTTCAAAATGAGGCATTGTAATTATTCCTCCTCCATTTATTAGCTGAAATAGTTGAGAGGTATCCTTTCGTCAGTATTTGAATCACTTTGAGGTACAGTTCTGAACAAATAGATGTCTTTATAATTCTTTTTTAATAAAAACAGCTTTTGTTAGGCCTGGTGTTTTATATTAGACTTCATGTTTCTCATAAGTCTTACATAGCACCAATTTTCTTAAATGTAGATAAAACAGAAATTAAAGGACAAAAATTTAAGACAGTAAATAATGTCTTAAAATGATAAAGATACAGCAGGTCAGTGTGTGATTTGTTTCTAAAGGATTCAGGAGTCATTGCCATGGGCAGTACACAAAGTCATTAAAGGCTGGCTGAGCTAAATAGGAGAGTTAGAGTCGCGCTCTTTCAAAGGAACTTCAGAGCCCATCATCTTCATTTATTCTATACTGCAGTTCTGGTAGTCAGGAAGACAAGGCAACCCCTTAATGGAGGTGCTAGTCAGGAAGACAAGGCAACCCCTGCATGGAGGTGCTAGTCAGGAAGACAAGGCAACCCCTGCATGGCGGTGCTAGTCAGGAAGACAAGGCAACCCCTGCATGGAGGTGCTAGTCAGGAAGACAAGGAAACCCCTGCATGGAGGTGCTAGTCAGGAAGACAAGGCAACCTCTGCATGGAGATGCTAGTCCAGCTCCAGCTGTTGAGGTGATACAGATAGGAAGACCCTCTATAAGACCTCATGTAGGGTGTAAACTGAACTGCTATTAACTTTGCTTGTTTTTGCAGTACTGGGGATTGAACCAGGGGCATTCTATCCCTGAGCTACACCCCCAGCTCTATTTTATTTTTATTTTGAAACGTCTTGCCAGCTTGATGAGAGTTTCATTATTCACTACCTGTGATCCTCCTGTTTCAGCCTCCCTAGTACCGGGATGCTACTCTTTTTTTTTTTTTTTTTTTTTTTTGCGGTACCAGGGATTGAACCCAGGGGCACTCTACCTCCAGTACCAAAAAAAATAGTTTTTTTTTTGTGTGTGTGTGGGGGTACTGGGCATTCTACCTCCGAGCTACACCCCCAGCCCTATTTTTTATTCTTTATTTTTGAAACAGGGTCCCACTAAGCTGCCGAGGGCCTCACTAAGTAGCTGAGGCTGGTCAGGAACCTGCAATCCTCCTGTCTCAGCCTCCCAAGTACTGGGATTACAAGTGTGCGCCACCACACCTGGCTTTGTTTTTTCATTTCATTTGACATCCTAGAGCTTTGAGAAGTAGGTAAGGGAGGTGTGGTCTGCGTTGTATGTACACTGTATGTGCTGTCCCATGACTGGGCTAGGTTGTAGTCTGCTTAAATCTCAAGACCAGGGCTCTTTCCTTAGTACACCTTTAGAATGTGAGTGCTTTTGTTTAGAAGAATTTGCATCAAGATAGCATCTAGGTGAATCTGTAAATGAGTTCAACTTAAAAGGCTGGGGGGTGCAGCAGGGGTAGCAGGTTATCTGACCTTATCCATGTAAAAGGGGGGGATCTCACCTTCTTGTTTATGGTCCGATAAGAAGCCTGGAGGGCAATTCTGCCATTCCTACAGCTGCTGAGCTGGGACTGGTTAATAATAGATCCCAAGGCACAAAAGGGTTTTCATCCTTCATTATGAAGTCATCCTTTTTCACTGGCTGTTGGTCTGTTTCTGCTGGGATACATAAGAGGGTATAGCACCATGGATTTCAGGAGCCTGGTATCAGATTATGCTTGGAAATTAGAATACATCTTGTGGTGTAGGAAAATAGTTTTGATATAAGGGTCTTAGGTTGTGTTGTGGGTGAGATTCACATGCTGTCCTGACACTCAGAACAGGCTTCCTTCAAGGAAGCACAAGAACCGCACAGTGTTACTTCCATAATCACACGCAGAGATAGCTTAGTATGACCTATTGAGCACAGACACAACAAACTATGGGGTTGCTATCACGGGGATGTGTGGGGTGGGGAGTTTTAATAGTGAAAAGTAGGAAGTAATTCGGGACTCGTGACCTCTGCAGCTTTTTCAGGTAGAATTCAATCTAGAACTTGTTTCCTTTGCTGCCTGAACCAGTGTGATAAAAAAAAAAACCTTTCCTTTAACCAAAGCACTGAGCACTTGAGCCAGATTTGGATAGTACGACACAGGAGCAATGTAGCTATTTCTTTTACATTAGGGTAATTTTCTGAGGAAAAACAAAGCAATATTCTTCATATATAAAAATTGCTTAGAAAACAATGAGAGATAGTGGGGAGAGGGCTCAAGACCCAAATAGGCATTTCTCAAACAAAAAAATGTAAATGATAAAGATGAAAAGAATTCATCTTCAAAATGTATGTGCTTCTCGTCCAACAATTCTCTGACAGAAAATTTACCTTAAAAATTGATGAAGGATGTGCAGATACAAGTATAAAGAGGCCCATTGCTCTTTGTAATGATGAACTTTTAGAAGCAACCTAAGTGCCCAATGAGAAGGGATCAGTTAAGCTGATCTGTTGGTGCAGTAGCATGCTGAACTTGATGTTGTGGAACCATGCTTGCTGAAAAAAGAAGCATTTTCCCCAATAAATTGTTCCGTGAAGTTATTGGTACTAAATAGTACGTATACTGTGCTCCCACCTCAAAGAGAAGGCTTGATAGAATAAAAACAAAGATTAACGATGGTTGGTTCTAAGTTTTCTTTTTGCTTGTCTTTTTTTCCCCTTCTGACTTTTCTGTGATGAACATAAGGGAAAAGGAAAGGTGCTTAACAGTCATGTAATGTGAACTTTTGTTGAGTTGCACCGCAATCCTGAGCAATTTTCACTACTCAAAAGGAGCCATACATATTGTTCCAGAAATATCCGGGTTTTTGTATCTGAGTTAGCAATACCAGTTGGCTTTTGTTTGGTTATGACCATGAAGTGTGGTGTTAATGATAAAAAAAAATGGCATTTTTCATAGATAAAGGGAACAAATTCCAGCCATGCTGGGGGTGGAGGAAAAAAATGGTAGAGAAGGGGGGAGGTGAAGAGTGGGATATTTTATTTTGCCAGTTTATATCTAAAGTGACCTCGGGACTTAGACGAACACCTTGTTTTGTTTTCTAGGCCAAACCCCAGAGCACCCTAGAAGGCTTAACTAAAAGAATGCTCATGTTTGACCCAGTCCCTGTCAAGCAGGAGGCCATGGACCCTGTCTCGGTGGTAAGTATTTCACAATTTAACACGTCTCCTTATTTATTCCAAACGATGCTGACACTATTGTGTGTTGTGTTACTCCCTAAAGTTACTCATTACTTGACAGGTATTTTACAGGGAGAGTTTCTCAAAACCCCCAGTAATAAATGAGGCACATACCTTCCTAGCAACTGTTCATCCTTTAGTAAATGGGGTTTGTACTTCCTTAAGATATGCGTACCATACCCCCAACACAGGATCAGCATAGAACTCAGCCCACAGGCAAATCTGGTCATGACAAGAAGTAGGTTTTCAAAAACTCCTCAACCATTTCTGTATTTAAAAATATATTATGAATAAAGTGACATGCTTAGAAATTGTTGACAACAGCAATAGGGGGCTGCGACTCTGAGAGATGAGTGAGGAGAAGCCAGAGAGATACAGAACTTGGCAGTGAGGACAGTTCACTTGGAAGAGCCTAGCTGGGTAGGAATTATGTTCCTTGTCCTTAGTGCTAAGCTAGCCTCTCTTGTGAGCCAAGCCACCAGTCCAGGTGTTTATGTAGGTAAAACACCAGTGCCATGGAGAGGAGACTCGAGTGACAGAGGTATCGACTTCAAAGCAGGAATGGTTTAGACTTGAGGAGAACTAGAATACTGAAAAACAAGACAACGCTCCCACTCTGTCTTGCTCTTTTCCTCCTCGGGCCTGGAAAATATTCACAAGGGAAAAACTTGGCCTTACTTGTATATTTGAAGGTTGGTAATGACACACTTGCAAAATTAGATCATCTTTATGCATTGGCTGAGAGATTCCTGCCAAAAATGTTTATACAAGACGGGGGTGGGGGGGTCACTCCGAGGCCCTTGGAACTGAGTTGCCATGCTTGTTACTAAGTCAGGGAAGTATTTACCGATGTCTGCAATGAAAAGTTAAGTCAGAGCGACTTTAAGGAAATGACGTTTACATTCCAGCACGATAGCTGGATAATCGAATGTCTGAATGTGATAACGGAGCAATAAGAATTTTATTAATCGAAAAACTAAATTTACTTCTAATGTTATTCCATGCTGTCATTCACCAACCCTCTTTCCCCCAACTGTGCATGATCATCTTAGAGGAAAATGAAGGGAAAAAGAAATTCCCGATTAATTGTATTTTTAAAATGTGAATAGGTTCTTGGTACTAGAGAAGATGATTAATTTTACAAATGATGCAGAACCATCAATCATGCATTTTAGTCTTCAGTTTTACTTCCAATGCTTTTAATCAAGCATGAAAATGTGGCTCAAGAGCCTAATTTCAAGCTAAAATGAAGATTCACATTGCTAAATTGGTATGAAATAATTAAGTGCAAAGAAATCCAATTAACTGAAAAAAATGAATGTTGTAACTTTTGTATTAATACATGAAGTTAAAATATATAGAAATATTGTAATCCCAGTGCTTGGGAAGCTGAGACCGGAGGATCCGGGTTCACGGCCAGCCTCGGTTACTTAGTGAGGCCCTCCATAACTTAGTGAGACCCTGTTTCAAAATAAAGAATAAAAAAAAAAATAAGGCTGGGGGTGTAGCTCGAAGGTAGAAGGCCCTGGGTTCAATCCCCAGTACCACAAAAAAAATTTTTTTTGCAATTAATGACCTTTTTCTCCTTCATGTGCTAGTTTTCAGCTGACTCTTATAGAATGTAATTAGATAGTTTCACCAAAAGTTAATGTCAGTTTTTACAATGAAGGGCTTTTTTCTTAATTCAGTGAAACCTCAGTTAACTGAAACATTTGAATAGGGAGTTGTAATTATTTTTTATTCAAAAATTAAATAGTTTCTACTTTTACATCTTCCGATTTCATTTTCCCTACTTTCTTAGGTAGAGTATATTGAATCTGATTTATTATTCTTTTTCTTTTTTAACTCAGTCTTTGGCCTGAGGGTCACAGTCTTTGACTATTAAAGTATATATTGTAAATGTTAAGGCAACATAGGACATTTGTAAGGCTTTTTTTTAATCCCACATATGAATAAAAATATTTTATGTTAACTTACCCCCCCCTTTTAAAGGAGAGCCTAGCAGAAGCTATCTGCTTATTTGGTATTTTGCCATAGCTTAGAGAAAGTGAGGAAATGTCTGTTCTCTTACCAAAACATAAGCCTTGAGCCAGGCGTGGTGGTGCACGCTTGTAATCCCAGTACTTGGGAGGCTGAGACTGGAGGATCTGAGTTCGCGGCCAGCCTCAGCTACTTAGTGAGGCCCTCTGCAACTTAGTGAGACCCTGTTTTAAAATAAAGAATAAAAAACAGGACTGGGGGTGTAGCTCGGAGGTAGAATGCCCCTAGGTTCAATCCCCAGTACCGTAAAAAAAAAAAAACAAAAAACAAACATAAGCCTTCATACTGTTCTGTTAAGCCTTGTGCTGTGAGGCGTTGGATCATCCTATTACAATGTGTGAGACCTCCCCAGCCAGGTCTAGGCCCTGGGTCTCTGCTATACCCGGTCAGTTGGTGTTGCCAGAATCTCCAGCAGCTGCCTGAGCCTCTGCTCGCTCTTTCTTTCTTTCTTTCTTTCTTTCTTTCTTTCTTTCTTTCTTTCTTTCTTTCTTCCTTCCTTCCTTCCTTCCTTCCTTCCTTCCTTCCTCTCTCTCTCTCTCTCTCTCTCTCTTTCTTTCTTTCTTTCTTATTTTTTAATTTGTAATATGACACAGAATATGTATAAAATAACCCATGTAAAGAAATTTTTGTCATTTCTATAAAGGTTGAAAATTAAAGGATTTGAATTGAGGAAGTTAGGAAACACATTGTTAAGGAAAGAAAAACTCCAGATTTTAAAAAGTAGATCCTTTTCTTATATTCATATAGGAAGATTATTTTTGAAGAAAGCATGTTCCTCTTTCTTTTCTTCTTTCTTATTTTAGTGAATATGGTCATCTGGCCGACACCTTTTAGATTGAGAAGCACTTATAACCAGTAGTTTCCCCTGCTCTGTCCTAACAGGAACTTTTCATGGTTTTTTGGGGCCTGGTAGAAAGAGAGCCTTCTTCTTGTGTTTGCACAGAGGGGCGGGACACTTGCTGTTTCCAGAGTGTGTCTTAGAAACACACCCAGCCTTTGCCTTCCTGTGCTCAGAGCCGCGCCCTTGGTCTGAGGATTCCTCTTAGCCTCCCTGTCACGGATGCTCCCTTTTTTCGTATTCATGAATAGTGAAATAGACCTCAGTAGCGTTTCCTTCAGTCACCCCACCCACTTAAACTGTCTTGTAATGGAAAACCCACCAGAACCTTTCCTAATAAAATAAGAAACTGGAAATTCTCGCTTTAGTATAAAGTAACAGACCTTTGGGAAATTATCCAAACCCTCTGCCTTTTTCCCCATCTTTTTTCCCAAGATTCCAAAGAATAGGTGTTATCCTTAGCCTTGTCCGGAGTGCTAAGAGAGCGTGTTCATTCACTTCATTCACCTAGTGTTCACTGAGCAGCTGTGCCAGGCCCTCAGCTCACAGTCCAGTGGGAAGCAACACAGTGGAAAGGTTTGGACATTTGAACACATGTTACAACAGAAGTAAGGAAAGTTCCTTAATAGCAGATCATTCTGAAAAGCAGACTCATTACCTCCCCTGGTGAGACTGGTGGGGGCCGGCAGACCCTTGATGTGTCCTCTTGTCTTGGGGCTACTCTGTTCCAGAATATAAAGGGGCACTGGGTGTTCATCCCAGGCCACAGAGGAATTTTGTGCCTCAGTCAACACTTGCCTCTGATTTGGATTTGGGGCCAGTACAGCCACGCCTATTTGCATTGCTTTGTGAGAAGGTAGGAATGGTCTAGAACAGAGGGGAAGTGACTGTTGCCCTGTTGCTGGGGCGTCCCCGCCCAAGGCACACCCTGATGGGGCCCTATATCAGTCCTCACACTGTGGAGAGCCAGATTGTTGCCAGCTGATTGCCCTAGCTTGTGAGCTCCACCCAAATAATTAAAGTAAACATGTCTTCCAGAAGATTTTGGTAAACACTGCCATGCAATTTGCCAGTGAACTGGTTTGAAGGACTCTTATTTCTTCACCCTTTTGTGAGGCAGCTGGACTGGAAATAGTTAATTATGTTCTCAGAGTTGGGTGGCTGTCCAAATGTACCTCCCTGCACTTAGCCTGGTACTTCAGAATAAACACACGTCCAATGTAGAAGATGGGGGGGTGCATTCGAGAGCAAACTGTCAGCAAAACTGTGCGTGTGTGTAAAACTTAACTTTTATTCTTTCTTGATGGCTTGAGAAACCCGGGAATATTATTAAATTTGCAAATCCCCAGGTTCTAAATTCCTACTTGCCTTAAACTCATGCCATGGATTGAAAAATCCAGCAATGACAGCAATAAAAGTTTGTCCTCATTTTGCTTCCTCTTGAGCTGCCAATAATTATTGGCCTTAAAATCTAGGTCAGAGGAAGGTCTTGGAAGAAAAGTGCTGAAAATAAAGGGAGAAGCTACATTTTGATAAATAGAAACAATGCTGCCTTCCATTTCCTGAAGTTTTTTTCCCTACTACCAGAATGTTTGCCCTACATAAAATTATATAATACACGTTACACTTTAGAACCAGGAGAAATCTTTCTCCTCCCTGTATTTTTGGGGGGGGCGGGTAATGGGATTGAACCCTTCTTATTTTTTATTTTGAAACAGGGAGGGTCTTGCTAAGTTGCTGAAGGCCTCATTAAATTGCCAAGGCTGGCCTCAAACCGGCAATCCTCCTGACTCAGCCTCCCAAGTTCTGGGATTACAGGCGTGCATCACCACATCCGGCTTCTCCTCCCTGGATTTTAATTACTTCCTGAAACCATCATTATGCATCATGTATAATATTTTTAGTGAACCTGTGCTTCTTTTAATAATACCCATTTTAATATTTAGATTTAACATATTTGCTGGGTGTGGTGGCACACACTTGTAATCCCAGTACATGGGAGGCTGAGACTGGAAGATCCAGGTTCGCAGCCAGCCTCACTTACTTAGTGAGGCCCTCTGCAACTGAGTAAGACCCTGGTTCACAATAAAGAATAAAAAAAAAAATAGGGCTGGGGGTGTAGCTCGGAAATACACCCCTGGGTTTGCCCCTGGGTTCAATCCCCAGTACCGCAAAAATAAATAGATAGATAGATAGATAAATTTAACATATTTAATGTTGCTGTATATTTGGACCACTCACATTGTGTTGTGCTTCTGTGGGCCTGGTTTTAAAGAAGGGTAGAAATCTTTTCCTCATTCAATCCTTGGTGTATAACTCAAAGCTAAACATTTGTATACTTTGGTCAGGCATGGTGGTGTGTGCCTATAATCCCAATACGCTAGAGGCTGAGACAGGAGGATCACAGGTTCAAGACCACCCTCAGCAACTTAGCAAGACCCTCAGCAATTTATCAAGACCTTGTTTCAAAACAAAAAATAAAAAGGACTGGGAGGTGTAGCTCAGGTAGAATGTCCCTGGGTTCAATTCTTAGTCCCCCCCTCAAAAAAGTATAATTTGTATTTCCTGATTTTATATCCTTTATATTCTTGTTTCTAAGCAGTATTAGTAGTTAGAATTTCCCCCATCTTAGTTATTTTTATTCTTTATTTCTATCTTCTAGAGCCTTGATGGCATCTTGAGCTACTCCCTAGTTATCCAAACTCAGCATTTTAACAAGATGCCCAAGTTAATTTGAGTGCTCAGTGTGGAGTTTCACAGCTCATTACAGTGTGTGTCTCTTGTATAAAGGACAAGAAGGGACTCCTAGGACAAGCCCGTGTGTCACTCACTGTGTTAAGCTCATTACATAGGTTATCTCATCCAATCCAGTTTTAATTTTAACCTCACAACCTCTGGGAAGGTGGGTATTTGGTACCACCTTGACAGGTTTGCCCCATATCCAGAGCACCTATACTTCTAGTATTTAGTTATCTTTCTTGCCTTTTTAAATTTTATAACATAGTAAATTATTTTAAAAGGGAACTTTATATCACTACTATAAAAATACCCTAATTTTTTTCCTTACACATTCAGATAAACACAAACATTTTAAAGCAATGCATGTTTCTTGTGGAGAACCTGTAAGCATAGCAGGTACCCACAGTGGTATGTGCCCCGGGCTGCAGGAATCACTGTTCTGGGAGGTTATACAGATTAAAGTGATCCGGATAAAGAAAGAAAGGGCAGCAGAAAACAAAACGGAATTGTAAGGAAGAGAGACAGACATCAAAACCAGATAACAGAGTCAGGTGATAAAGAAGCATTCCTGGCTGTTCCCCTACTCCTAGCTACTCTGATGCACAGTAGGCCTCGACTGGGGACAGGAGAAAATTCTGACTCATAGCCAAGTAGAGATTCACCCAGTGATGGCCCAGAGAGGGAAGGGCGTGATTCCAGGAGTCATCCTTGTCAAAACCACTGCTCCCTCGTAATTATATAACTCACAGTAGTGGCCACTGAAGGGGCCAGGGAAGCTCAGAAATTAATGCGTGATTTAATGCTTAATTGTAATTATTTAATTATAAGGTCCCATCGGTGAGTTTTCCTTGTTATATCATGAGTTGGTATTGCCTCTAAATCATAGACGTTGGGGCCAAGGACATACTGCCTAGGGAGGTGGCCTTTAATACACAGATGAGTAGGGCAACACCATCTTGGATTGCCTGAGACTCAGGAGCTTCCTGGGATGTTAAGACTTTCGGGGATAAAACCAGGGCAGCCCTGGGCAAACTAGGATTGTTGGCCACCTTCTGCATGGATGGCTCTCCAATTAAAGCCTATCAGAAGGTGCTATCGTGAGAAATGTTTCGTGTACTGCCAAGATTAAGGAACTAAAGCTAGAGAGCTTTTGCTGCCAATCAAGAAATGCGTCAGGTACTTGGGAGGCTGACAGGAGGACCACAGGTTCAAGACCAACCCTAGCAACTTAGCGAGGCCATCTGCAATTTAGTGAGACCCTGTTTCAAAATAAAAAATAAAATAGGGCTAGGGGTATAGTTCAGAGGTAGAATGCCCCTGGGTTCAATCCCCAGCACCAGGTTAGTGTGGCTTGGCTGAGTCCTGGTGGTCTCTGACACTGAGTCCTGATGGTAAAGGCCCACAAGCCTTGTGATATAACCTGCTTTGAACCTCGCCAGAGTATCAACCTCAACGTTGGGCGCGGAAATCTTAGAATTAAATTTCAAGCCGGGCGTGGTGGTGCATGCTTGTAATCCCAGTACTTGGGAGGCTTAGACAGGAGGATCGCAGGTTCGCGGTTAGCCTCAACTACTTAGTGAGGCCCTCTGCAACTGGGTGAGACCCTGTTTCAAAATAAAGAATAAAATATACGGCCTGGGGATGTAGTTCGGAGGTAGAATGCCCCTGAGTTCAATCCCCAGTACCGCCAAAAAAATAAATAAACTTCAGATTTTCCACGTGACCCATTGACCACATCGGCCTTAGTTCTGATGTTTGCTAGACCCTCTCTTTCATAGCCTTGTTTTGTGGGTCAAGGCTATATCTAAACTGCTTTTTAAAGCCCATGCGATTGAAAGTACCCTGTTCTGTGTTTTTGTCTTCATTTGTATTTCAAGCAAACACACTTCCCATTTGGTTTTTTTACATGTTTGTTTGTTTTTCCTATCCAATAGTCCTACCCATCAAATTACATGGAGACAATAAAGCCCAACAAGTATGGGGTCATTTATTCCACACCACTGCCTGAGAAGTTCTTTCAGACCCCAGAAGGCGGAATACAGATGGAGCCCGTGGACCTCACGGTGAACAAGCGGGGTTCACCACCTTCGGCTGGGAGTTCTCCCTCCTCGCTCAAGTTCCCGTCCTCGCACAGAAGAGCGTCGCCTGGGCTGAGCATGCCTTCTTCTAGCCCGCCCATTAAAAAATTCTCACCACCCTCACCGGGTGTGCAGCCCTTCGGTGTGCCGCTGTCCATGCCGCCGGTGATGGCAGCGGCCCTCTCGCGGCATGGAATCCGGAGCCCGGGCATCCTGCCCGTCATCCAGCCAGTCGTGGTGCAGCCCGTCCCCTTCATGTACACCAGCCACCTCCAGCAGCCGCTCATGGTCTCCTTGTCAGAAGATATGGAAAATCCTAACAGCGGCATGCAAGGTAGGTTCCGCCCCAGCTCCGCACTGCTGCACCTGCTGCTTAGTGCACTGGGTCTTCCCCAGACAGATGGGAGGAAGCACAGAGACAAAGCTGCCCAGCTCCCAAAAGGACACCTTCACCTGCCTATGGCACTTCTTGGTTTTGGGTTGAAGCATGATATTTAAAGAGCTCCCAAGAACCAGGTTATATAATACCCCGAGATGAGTACTTTCACTGTATAATTGTCAATTTGGGGATAGTAAGAATCTTGATTTTTATTACACACACACACACACACACACACACACACACACACACACACGTTTCTGGTTTTTTTTTTTTTTCTCCTTTTTTTTGTACTGGGGATCGGACCCAGGGGCATTCTTATACTCCAAGCCCTTTTTATTTACTTTTTGTTTTGAAACAAGGTTTCACTAAGTTGTTGAGAGTCTCCTGACTTGCTGAGGCTGCCCCCCTTGAACCTGCGATCCTCCTGTCTCAGCCTCTCAAGTACTGGGATCACAGGTGTGTGCCAGCATGCCTGGCTTGACTTTATATTTTGCTTTATTGAACCACCAACATGGTTCTGAGTACAAGTGGCATTTAATACTTTTTGGTCTTGATAAAGCTCATGGCTCTTAAAAGCCACCTTGATCACCAACTAGTCATACACAGAGGACCATTGAGTTGAAAGAAATAACCAGAATTCATTAGTGTTTGCTGCTTGCTGGCAACAGTAGTTAGGAGAAATGAAAATCTCTGCCAGATTAATCCCTGCTTCAATTCTGCTAAAGGCAAGTAAATACTCACACCTCAGGGCTGTAGATAGGAGCTATGCAGTAAGAATTTTAAAACAGAGATTGGTAAATTGTACATGGAGTGATTTTTCTATTTTTATCTTTTAGTACCTGTAATTGAATCATATGAGAAGCCCATATTACAGAAAAAAATTAAAGTAGAACCTGGGATCGAACCACAGAGGACAGATTATTTTTCTGAAGAAATGTTACCACCCCCTTTAATGAACTCAGTGTCCCCCCCGCAAGCATTGTTGCAAGAGTAAGTATACTGAGGTGTACCCGGCGTTTGCGTAGATGCGTTCATCTTGAAACCTGGAATGGAAGCACAAGATGGCAAGCATGTGATATGCTGTGGATGACCAGGAACATCTATAGTATGTGGCAGCCACTGGGCGGTGGCTCAGTACCACTGGTCAAGATGGGAGAATCTCTCCAAAAACAATGTGCTCTCTCTGTTACATGGACAGCATTGTGACAACAGTTACGTCAGCTTCTCAGGGAATTAGTCACCCGTGATTTTGTACCTTACCACATAAATCATTTTTGTTTCTTCATCCTTCCAGGCTACATGTGCATAGTTTTCCTGTGCATAGATATGAGTCCTTGCATAGATTGGATTTGGCATTCTGGGTAGTTCACATACCTTGGGCCCTGGAAAGTCTTTTCATGTGTATCTATTATGGGGAATGTCTTTCATTAAAATCTTCAGGCCAACCACAAGTCCAAAAGAGGGGACACTCCTAAATAAATTCTGTAAACAGTGCTGGCAACAGAATGCTGTCCATGGAGCTCAGAGAAGCTCAGCACTAAAAGAACTCCTATTCTTGGGCCTTTAATCATATCTGCCAATAGAGTGTTCAATATCCTGTGGAATTGCCATCCACTAGGACGCCTGTGCTGTGTTGGTCGCATCCTGTAACGGGATGGTGCCACACGATGGTGCCATACACAGGTTAACATCGTTGATGGGATTGGCCACATGGATGCCCTGGGCTTCCCCCCAGAGGTTACACTGGGGGCTGTGTCTGCGGTAGCTGAGGTGGCTTTTGGATCCTGGCTCTGCTCGCCACCATATGTATGACCTTGGGCTGATTTCTTAACTTGCTGCCCGTTTTCTCTTTATTTTCATCATTGATTATAATTATTGCTCTTGTAATTGTCTCATGTTGTGATGCTTCAACCTTGGGTTCAGTGACCAGATTCCAAGGACAAAGGCAGGGTCCCTCCATCATCTTTCTCCTGCATTACTTTTTCTTCACCTCGAATAAATATTCTGCTGCCTTTTCACTCTGTCTCCTCCACCCCTCTTCCTCACAGTTAACTGTACAGCCATATGTGAAGTCTGGTTTTAGAGGAGCTGTTTTCTGGTGACTTCAAATATATTCTAGCTTTACCCACATTCAGCTTCCATAGCTCATGTATTCATTTTCGACTGCACCAAGTCATGGTATTTTCTTGTTATACTCCCTGATGAAGAAAATGAATCCTTTTTTTTTTTAATGTGGTACTGGGGATTGAACCCAGGGGCATTCTACCTGAGTCACACCCCCAGCTCTATTTTATTTTGAAACAAGGTCTTGTTAGGTTGATAAGAGTCCCACTACTTGCTGAGGCTGTCCTCCAACCTGCGATTCTTGTGTCTCAGCCTCCCAAGTACTGGGATTACAGGCATTTGCCACACACCCAGCTAAAAATAAATCTTCTTACCCAGCTTCAGGTACAGTCTCAGAAAATTGTACACTATTACTCTTCACAGTTATATAGTACCCTCCCCAGAAAGAAACTTTTCTAGGAGTTTTCAAAGAAATTACTATTATTACAATACTAGGGATTGAACCCAGGGGCTTCTACCTTCAAACTATACCCCCCGCCCCTTTTTAAATTTTTTATTTTGAAACAGGGTCTCACTCAGTTGCTGAGATCCTCCTGTCTTCAGCCTCCCAAACACTGGGATTACAGGCGTGCGCCACCACACCCAGCTTCAAAGGAGTTAGTTCATCCCCCCCATTGCAGGCATGTAGGAGTCAGGAAATAGAACTGATGAGCTGAGACATCCATCGCTGTCCCATATCCCCACTGTTAACTGAGGGGACGTGGGCTAGGTCTCCTGCCTCCCAGTGAGTGCTCGCCCTGCTGTCCTCTGGTCCATAGCTAGCTGATTGCATCTGCTCGAGCACTCAGGTGAAGGGAAAAACAGAATGACAAAACAAGATGGACCCCTATTCTAGGCTGAATTATCCCTTTTTGATGATGAGGGTGTCACTGGCAAGGTAACCAGCAACGTGACGTGAACTTGTCCAAAGTCCAGGTTATTCCAAATTACAATGTTAAATGTTACAGAAGTAGAATATTTGAAGGCAGTCTCCTATTGTCTGAATATTCCTCAGAAAAAAATACCCCCCCATTTTAAGTAATATTCTTATGGCGCTCTCACATTCAGTGGCTTTTAATGACTAATGAGTAATGTGCTTGTTTTAATGCTGACCTAAGAATGCATGTTGCTTCTCAAAAAAAAAAATCCAGCAGATTAGCCACAACTGGGCCATGTTCTCTTTAAGTAATTCTCTCACAGATGTGATTAAGTAATGTCTTGGAGTGAGCCCAGTAGCAGCCCACATAGGAAACCAGCTTGCCAGGAAAGAATCACTGGAAACCAAGTATGTAGTACCATTGCTGGGAGGCAGCCCAGTAAGTAAGATTTGCCTTGGAGAACCCTTCCTTTCCAGAGGCGACTTCACAGCTTTGAAATCCATTTGCTTGATCCTAGAGGTAGAACCATAGAATTATTAAAGGCACTCAACAGGTATGCCAAATGCCCTTTGTTATATGTTTACATATGCAAAGCTATTTTGAACGAAAAACTTAAGGACCAGATTTCCCTATTTTAATTTGTGTGTGTGTGACTTGTAGCAAACTTAGAAGGGACCATCCATCTCAAATAGTGACCAGCTAGCTAATGTTTCATAGCTGTCCTAACTTCTTGGTTATGATCTCAGACTATCTCTTGAAGAATGAGGAGTGAAGCTGGGCCTGGTGACACATGCCTATAATCCCATGCTTCGGAGGCTGAGACAGGAGGCTCACAGGTTCAAGGACAGCCTCAGCAATGTGGCTAGACTCTCAGCAACCTAGCAAGACCCTGTTTCAAAATAAAAAGGTCTGGGGGTGTAGCTCAGAGGTAGAATACCCCTGAGTTCAATCCCTAGTAACACACACTCACACACACACACACACACACACACACACACAAAAGAGCAAGACCAAAAAGGGTGCAGTCTCAAGACCCTCATCTCTAACTTCATCCAGAACAAGCAGCAGGCCCTTTGAGGCTGCCGACCACTCTCCGTGTTGGTACCTTTCGAGGCAGGTGCTAGCTTGAACAGAGATTTCCTGGAGTGGTTTTGGAACATCCCATAAAAATTCCTCATGAAGTTAAACAGCTGTTGGGCGCAGAGTTCCAAACAGATAAAGCATTTCAAAATATTAACAACTACCATTTGAACAGATGTTCTTAGGTGCTTCATGTACACTACTCACAGTAACCTGAGACAGTGTTATCATTTCTCACAACACACCTCTGACATCATAGTATTATCATCATCATCATCCCCATTTTATAGAGACTGAGGCACGGAAAGTCGGAGCCCACAGCCTTTTCAGTGTACTTTTATATACAAAGATACAACTGGAAAAAGCAGTCACAATTACCACCAACCCATAAAATCCAATAATTGGGAAAGATTTCTTAAATTATCTGAGATAGATACTCTACCAGTATCCCAGAGTGTCTGGCATAGATACTCTGCCAGTATATCAAACATATGAGATACAATCACTAAATTTCTTCCCCAGCATTTTATTTCCTAAAAAAATAAACTTTCTTTTTACTGAAGGATTATAAGTGAATAATTAAGCCTTATGAAAATCTATATCTGCCTATAAATCTCTCTTCTTTATTTTCCCTATTTGTAAGCAAATTGTGTGTCCTTGTCCCCCACCACCACCACCACCACCACCACTGCTTTATGTTCACCTTTTTGTCTAAACTTAGCTAGTTTATCCATCTGGCCCCTGTTCCTTCTAGGCAGCAGGGTAGGAAAGCCAAGTGATGGTTTTCCTTGCTAATAATAAAAGTGTGAGAAGTGAGTAAGTTCACTTAAAATAAGCACACCTTTTATTTTTTCTACTCACTTACTAGCATGCAAAAAGAGATGGGTATTCAAATTTTTACCAACCCAAAAACAAAAGCCTTGTTTCAGAGACTCCCTTTTTGATTTTCATGGCTAATTTTTTTAAAAGTTTATTTTTGTATATATTTATTTATTTATTTGGGTTTCATTTATCCTCATCAAGTTTTCTTTCCCTTTTCACCAATCTTTTTTTCTCACTGCACACTCGCACAAAACATGCATGTAGTATTTGCCATTGATTCAAATTTAAGAGAGAAGTATTTGTTCACAGTTGGAAGCCAACTGCCTACACTTGTATCAAGTAATTAGTCATCAGGAAAGTGAAGGGATAGGTCAGAACTTTTTATTTTTTAATTTTTTTTATTTTTTTATTTTATTTTTTTGCAGTACCGGGGATTGAACCCAGGGGCGTTCTACCTCCGAGCTACACCCCCGGCCCTATTTTTTATCCTTTATTTTGAAACCGGGTCTCACGAAGTTGCAGAGGGCCTCACTAAGTAGCTGAGCCTGGCTGCGAACCCGGATCCTCCGGTCTCCACCTCCCAAGTACTGGGATTACAAGCGTGCGCCACCATGCCCGGCTCGGGTCGGAACTTTTTAATGGCATGTATTAATGAGCAACAGAGGCCTGCAAAAGCTTTGCATGCTGTTTCCAGCTTCTTCCCATCCCCCTTTTCTCGACTCCACTTTCCTCTCTGGAAAGAGACAGTTCATAGTAATAGATGTTTCACAGGATTTGATTCAGACCCACCTAGGAAGATTGTACAAACTCAGGAATGTGAGATAACTCAGGAAGGTCGGAGAGACGTCAAGCATCCCTCCAGGAGCCCACGTGCTGGGGAGCCCGTGTCCTGGGTGATGGTCCTCCTCACCCCCCCCACGCCACACTGCAGCTCTTGATACAGGAACAGTAGTGACAGTACAGGTTTGAGTTTGTGAAGATAGCAGTGCCAAGTTTTTCTTTGTTTGGAAGAGCCAGCATTCAAAAATTAAATGTGAATTGGCAGTCTTTAAGAGACGGAGACTAAATGCTAGTTATGTAAAGGATAAAATGTGGATCCGTCTTACAATGTGGTTGCCTGAGGTGTAGGAATTTGCCCTTTTCCATTTTTCCCTAAAAAAATAATAACATGAAGTGCAGCCTATGGAAAAATCCAGCACAGTATACAGTATTCAGCATTGCCTCGTGCCATGGAATTCCATAAATTGGCAGCATTTTACTCTGAGAAAGACCCTCTCCCACCACTTGGCACCTCCCTCTGGCATAGCGCCTAACCTTCTTGCTGTCATTACTTATCTCCATGTCTGTCTCCCCCTAGAGTGTGAGCTCCTCAAGGGCAGGAGCCCTGTTTTTATTCATCTTTGTCCTGCTGGGTGCCAAGCACAGTGCCTGGCTCACGGTAGGTGCTCACTAAATGTTTGTTGAATGAATATAACAATGCTTCTTGGGCTGATCAGCAGTTTCTTTTTTATTTTGTTGGGTTTTTGTTTGTTTTTGCCCAATGTTAATGCTTTTAGTAGACTGAAAAAAGGGAAGCACCGTCACTCAGCATTTTGCATTTGACTTTGGCTTTCGCAGGAATCACCCTTCGGTCATAGTGCAACCTGGAAAGAGACCTTTACCTGTGGAATCTCCGGATACCCAGAGGAAGCGGAGGATACACAGATGTGATTATAATGGATGCAACAAAGTGTACACTAAAAGCTCCCACTTGAAAGCACACAGAAGAACACACACAGGTATTAGAAACCCCTGCCTCACTTCATCTTTCTTATGAAATATTGAATGGAGCATTGAAGTCAGTAGTTCTGGCTTTCAAAGGTCGCACATCCTTAATCCTGAAATTGGAAATCAGAAATGTTCCAAAATCCAAAACTGTTTTGTAGTACTGGGGATTGAACCCCAGGGGTGTTCTACCTCTGCGCTACACCCCCAGCCCTATTATTTTATCTTTATTTTGAAACAGGGTCTCGCTAGTTTGTGGAAGGCCTCACTGAGTAGCTGAGGCTGGCCAGGAACCCGGATCTTCCTGTCTCCGCCTCCCAAGTACTGGGATTACAAGCGTGTGTCACCACGCCCGGCTATACAAAACTTTTTGAGTGTCAACATGATGGCCAAAAAATATTGGACTTTGGGTCACTTTAGATTTCTAGATTAGACATACTCAAGCAATCAATAAAGTCTATGCAAATATTCCAAATTATGAAAAAATGAAATCTGAAACACAGTCCAAAGTATTTCACATAAGGAGTACTCAACCTATATAAGGAAAGTTTTTCAGGCATCTTAAAAGTTACCTTGGTCATCTACAGATGTCACTGTCATTCCTAAAGACTAGTTTTTGATAATGACTTGCATTTGTAATAAATTAGAGTAGAGTCAAAGTAATCCCTACTGCAGGTCCCTCACAATCACTCGCAGTTCCGTCCTCTAGTAAGGGAAGGGAGAGGAATGGGTCCTGCGCTGCTGGAGCAGAGGGGAAAGTGCTGTCCCTACCGAGGACATGGTCTGCCTGTGACCTCTCTGCTGGCATATGCACATGACAGAATTTGTCGCAAAGAACAGTTCTTCACTCAAAGCAAACAAATGCAGTAGTTTCATAAAAATAGAATTCAAATAGAAGTCTGCCCTTGAAGGAAAAACAAGCGGATATATTCAGGTGATATGTCTTTGTGTGTGTGTGACACACACACACACACACACACACACACACACACACACACACACACACAGGGAGGATTGAACACAGAGGCATTCTACCACTGAGCTACCCCCCAGCCCTTTTTATTTTTATGTTTTGATACTAGGGATTGAACCCAGGGGCATTCTACCTCTGAGCTACACTTCCAGCTCTTCTAATTTTTATTTTGAAACAGGATTTTGCTGAGTTGCCTCAAACCTGCAATCCTCCTGCCTCAGCCTACCAAGGACTGGGATTGCAGGCATGCGCCACCACCCCACTGAGTGATGTCTTTTAAAACTGAGTAAACTCCTCCTGTGCTGTTGCATATCATATTTGTTCTAGGGAATCCTCCATCTTGGCCAGTTATGAATAGAGTGGGCAGCCAGATCATACAAACATTTATACATAGATGGAGAAAATGTGCAATTGCTACCAGTATTCCTGAACTTTTGGGTAGGAAAATATCTTAAGAAAATCATAAAAAAATGTTTTAAATAGCCTGATCGGTTGCAGTCAGCACTGACCATTAAAGTGTAAAGGAAGGCTCACCTCACCTCAGGTTCTCCAGTGTGACATTCTGGCTTAATAGCAGTTTGCCTCTGTGTACATTTTCCTGAACTCAGAATGTGGATTGTTTTTCTGAGTCTTGCAAGTCATTCTTACTAGGAATATTTACAAAGAGAGGGAATATGGGGTTCGGGAGAACAAAAGAGACCACTTGAGTGGCTGGCCCCGTGAAAGTGGAATTTTTCAGTGACTCTGGGGAGGAGGTAGAAAATCTGAGGGAAGACCAGCCCGGTACAATTGTTTCTCTTTGACATCACAATGTAATGACCTAATGCCAAGAGTGAAAAATTCTGCACTATGAAACTTTATCTCGTGCAGAAAACCACAAAAATATTGTATAAAATTGCCTCAGGGTGTGTGTGTATAAATAAGGTGTGTATAGACATATACATCATCTCCCTGTAATGTCATCACAGGAGAGCTGGCGACAATGGCCTTGTGTTTTGAGGAACTCCAAACAGCAATTCCAAATCAATCAGTAGAAGCACCCCCAGCATCTCTGGGACCCTACAGGTGGATGTTACCAATTTCCAGCCTAAAACTAAAAAGACATTGTCTATTTGGGTGACAATTCAGATATAGGGAAAATTGCCTCTTGGCAATTTCTCTGCAGTAAAGTAGATCATAGAGATCCGGAATATCTCATTGAAATGCCAAGGAATAAATAGCCAGGATTCTAGAGAACAAGGATGTTAAGTGGGAATTTATACCCATTACCCACTACAGGCTGAGTATCCCTTATCCAAAATACTTGGTACCAGTAGTGTTTCTGATTTCAGACTTGTTTGGATTTTGGCATATTTGCAAGTATTTAATGAGATATCTTGGGGATAGGACCCAAATCTAAACACAACATTTTTTTTCATAATATACCTTATTTATACACATACCCTGAAGGCAATTTTATACAATGTTTTTGTGGTTTCCTGCATGAGACAAAGTTTCATAGTGTAGAATTTTTTCACTCTTGGCCTTTCTCCATCATTGCTCAAAAAATTTCATATTTTGGAGCATTTTGGATTTTCAGATTAGGATGCCAAACCTGTATTGGTAAATATAAACATCAGGATCGCCATTAACAGCCCTTATATTTGTAAGGGCTTCAGACTGGCTCTCATTATTTTCCCATAAGAATCTTCTGTTCGTAACCTGTAACTATCATCATCCTACAGGCAGGTGATGTAGAAACCCGGCTTCTGACGGGTGGGGAAGAATTACTACATTTTCAGTACTTATAAATTTAAAGCATTATGCTTGGCATAATTGTCATTGACTAAACAAACAAACAAAAAAACCCAGGATATTAAATTCCCTAACAGATATTTCAGTTAATAGAGACTTCATATTTTTAGAAAAGAAAATCCCACAGACTTCAATTTTGACTTATTAAATGAATAGTACTATATATAATTAAGCTCCCAAGTAGGTTTAAGACCTGGAAATATATAGAGACCATCATGTGTTTAATATTGGTAGTTCCTCAGAATTGATCTCGTTGCCTTTATGCTTTAAGAACTCTTAAAAGCCAGGTGTGATGGTGCATGCCTGAACTTGAGAGGCTGAGACAGGAGGAGCGTAGGTGCAAGGCCAGCCTCAGCAACTTAGTGAGGCCCTGTTTCAAAATAAAAAGTAAAATAGGACTGGGGGTGTAGGTCAGAGGTAGAATGCCCCTGGGTTCAATCCCCAGTACCACCACACACACAAAAAAATAAGTAAACTCTTAAAACCCTACCCCCACTTTTTAAAATTTTTTTCTTGCTTGTTGTGTAGTACTTCATCTGCACTGTGTTGTTAAGGGACAAATATGTCTTGGAAATAATATTTTTCAAGAGCATTAACTCAAAAATCTTTATTGGCTTTTCAAAAAAAATTAAACTCTTTTCTTTTTCCTTTTGCAGGAGAAAAACCCTACAAATGTACGTGGGAAGGGTGCACGTGGAAGTTTGCTCGGTCTGATGAACTAACAAGACATTTCCGAAAACACACTGGAATCAAACCTTTCCAGTGTCCAGACTGTGACCGCAGCTTCTCCCGTTCTGACCATCTTGCCCTACATAGGAAACGCCACATGCTAGTCTGAACGCCTCCGTCCCTGCCTCAGCGTGACTCCCCACTCCTGGCTCTCTCTGTCCTCCCTCCCGTTATCTAACTCATTTTTTACATGTACATTTTAATTTTGATTCAGCTGGTCTGAATCTCTGAATTTATACCATTCAAAATTTCCATATGGTCAGTAGTAGATATTCTTTAATCCTCCCTCTCCTCACCACGGGTCAGACCTAAAGAATGTGAACACTTTTTTTTTTTTTCTGGGGATGCTAAGCAAACCCTTCTTACAAATACGTTTAATGTAATGAGAATAAGGGAACATGTAAACTAACATAACGAATTGTCAGTTTCTCCATGTATTCCTCAAAGAATGTCAAAGTAAATGTATTAGAAATACAGTATCCAGCCTGCTAGTCCTTGCCAGAGACATTCAGACCTCTGCCCGGTGATCCCATTTTATGTTCAACAGCAGCAGGGTGGCCCCTTCGCTGGTAATAACAAGCCGCCGTGCAGCCAGGTGTCAGCCAGTGCAGTCAGTTCCGCTGTTGTCCTTCACACATCTTCGTTGTTGACCGGGATTGTCGTTCTCAATCACATCCTGTGCCCTCCTGTGTGCTTGAAGCTTATCTGGAGGGCTGTTGACACCATTGGGAGGTGAGCCAGGGCTGCTGAATTAGGTGGGTGACATGTAGCAGTTCAAGGGGTGGGTGCCACTGTGCTTCTGTGGCATGGAGTAGAAGCAGAGGGGTATGGAGCAGGGAGAAGGGCACAAAGGAGAAAGCGGCGGTTCCTTCTGGGCTAGGGGTTGTCAGTGAGTGTCAGCATTTGGCCGGCTGTGCAGCGCCTCTGTGGAGCTCGGGTCTCCATGCCAGCTCAGCTCCGCAGAACTGTGCTGCAAAGCTAGATACCAACGGGGTTGTCCATGCAACTATCTCCATTCCTACAGTACCCTCTGTCATGGATCATCAAGCTTGAGAGTAAGGAATCCATAGAAATATTTGCCCAGTAATGGTAAAAAAAAAAAAGTCTTGGGTAAGAGTGTTTTACCCACCCAACCTGCTTACAGTTTTGTGCATACAGGGAAATGTTGAGTGGTACTTGTATTCCCACATCAAATCAACCACATTGCTTTTATAGGAAGCTCTAAGGTGCCTGATTGGCTGTCATTTGTGTTCATAGCACAAGTCCTACGTGAGCATCTGCTAAGGCTTTAGGAGACTCATTCCATTCAGACCTGAGTGACATTATTAGTATAACTAGTTGTGAAGCACACATACCTTTGTATTGGGGACAGAGTTCTGAAAAATATAGAAAACCACAGTTCAGGGATTTATATATGTAGCTTGAAAATTCCCAAAAGTTTACTGTTGGAGCTAGCAATTTCCTGTCATTTTCAAGTATCCTATCAGAAGAACAAACTGAAAAGAATGACTCGTGTTTATGTTGAAGATAAATAGCACCATTATTGGAGGAAGTTTTTCAAAAGCAGGCTTTTGAACACCATAGTCTAAATGCCAATAAAAATAATTCATGCATAGAGATGCCATTGATCCTAAAATTGAAGAAAATTTGGGCAACAGTGGTCAAATGTGGTTGCATATAAAAAAAAATGCCCTTCATCCCTCCGTGAAGGATGGAGAAGAGAGAAGGATGGAATCCTGAAGATTCATCCCAGCCATGATTCAGGATCCAACACAGCTTTAACTGGGAGGAATATAATGATTTCAAAACATCAGTGAATGAGTGATTCTGGAGGCCTGCGAATTGTGTGGGGAGCTTACTTTGATGGCGCTATGTTAAAAGTTAGCTCTGGGGACTGCACACCTGAGAGGTCCCACTCGTCAGCCCTGCGAGCCAGCTGAAAGGAACTGTAGGTGAGAAATGCAAAGAAATTTGTTATCTTGGCACTTGGGTTTCTTTTCTTTTTCTTTTCCTTTTTTTTTTTAGCACTGCAAAAATTTGTTTAGAATATTAAAACATGCTAATCAGGCTATTGTTTTTGTTTTGTAACTATGACATGAATCAAGGAATAGAAGTGACTTTTTCTAGCGGCATCATCTATACTGTCGATGCTTCGTCACATTCATGCCAAAGTGTTGGTGTCTGGAAATGGTTCTTCCATAACACTGAAGAATTGAGTTGGAGTGCAAGGAATCCTTTTGTTCTAGTGGAAATAACCAGTTTGTGTTTCAACCCATATAGAAGGAGGAAAGAGGGCAAGAAGGGAGAGAATTGATCTTCAAGGTGGCTTTGAGTCTTGAGTGCAGTTAGTGGACAGCGCATGGGTTCTCGTGAAATTTGCTATGGCATATTTAGGTTTTGTTCATAAGACTATATTATGTTACTATTCAGCTTGCTTAGATCATGTTAACAGTTCATTAGCCAAGACCCATTTTAACTCTGAAAGAAAAGCAACCCAGAGAGGCCATTCTCTATTCCCATGATGGTCTGGTGTTCTTTAGTTACTAATTGGCCCTTACCAAATTTTTCTTATATATATATATATGTTTGTATTTTACTATGGTAGTTGAGAAATTTAGTCTCTTAGTCATTTTTTAGCTATTATTGTGGAAGACCTCAGATATAAGATGCCCTTGAAACGTGGTTTTAATGGTGTGCCATGTTAACTATCAATGGTGATTTAATTGCAATATTTTAAATTGATGAGAGTGAATTGTAAACATGAAGTTGGTGTCATGTAAATTGTTTATTCAATTATTGCTTAAGTGTCATCTTGGAGAAGTCATAAAAATTAAATCAGAGTCTGTCAGATTCCAATGTGACTCTACATCATAAATGGGCATTAGCATTCTAAATTGCTTGGTTTGGAGAAAGCATTTGCAGCACAGCTATGTTCAACTAAGGAGATGCTAAATATGCAGAAGTTTCAAGAGCCTTGGAACAGAATTAGAGGGGAATTATATATGTATATGTATGTTTTATGGAACACCCACCTGCACTATCAGTATTGCACTAATGTGGAATTTGAAAGAATATATTGCTGATACTGTATACCCGCACATCATTCCTGGTTAGATTGGTTTAAAGACAATCTCCAAGATCTAAGGTTTAAAATAATTTGATTTGAAAATACACACTTGTCTTCAAGGAATTGCTGTTGTACATGAAGTCACTCAGAGTTGTCTTTATTCTCTTCTTGGTCAAGGTTAACAATTTCTAAATGATTGCAAATTCACTTAAGTAATACATTTACAAAGCCATTTTACATGCATTAAACGAGGGCTACAACATGTTTTACAAATACTAGCACTTTTTTTCTGTTATGTACTTAGTGTTAGAGGGTCAAATAATCTTTCTGCTTAGCATCTCTTAAACCATACCTGCAAGTATAGCAGGGTTATTACATTTACAGTACTTTAATACTTGTATAAACTATGCAGAAATTTTTAATAAAGTGTAATATATTTTATAAGCTAATAAGACTGAATGGGTAAAGGTTTTTAGCATGCATTAGTATACTTGCAAATACTGAAACATTTTGGTAATCTTTCTTACTAAAGATGTGAATGTTTAATGTACCTTCTCTGTTTCTACTCTGTAGTCCAATGGGAATTCAGTAATGACATTTTGTCATGTCAAACTGTGAACATAAATTTGTACTGTACAGTCCTCATATACTATATACAGTATGCAATATATGTATTATATACTTGTTAATAAAACCATCAGAATATTAAATGTGATCATGTGATTACTATATAGGCAGTGATTACTAGGAACAAAAGTCAGGTAAAGTGTCCTGCTTAGAAATTTCAAAGTAAATCTGATGAGCACTCATTGATGGAAGGAAAGAAAAATAGATCCAACTGAATGTTGCACTGAAGGAGTTAACTCAGTCCTGAAACTAGGACCTTGGGTTTCTGTTAATAGCCAGCAGGAAGTCTTCTAAGCGCAAACCATAAAACTGCAAACAACCCAGCATAAATCTGTGAATATGCCTAGTGCATTCTTGAAATATTTGTTATTTATGAGCCTTACCTGCTTCCAAAAAGGAATTTGCAGTGTTTCATTGCTATGGTTTGAGTGTATCCTCCAGAAGTTCATGTGTTGGAACCTTAATTCCTCAATGTAGTAGTGTTGGGGCTACTGGGAGGTGTTGGGGTCATAGGGTGGGTCCCTCATGAATGGATTAATGCCTTTCTCACTTGGCTGGGTTAATTCTCACGAGATGATCAGTTACCTCTATAGAG
This sequence comes from Glis glis, assembly GCA_004027185.1. Taxonomy (NCBI): domain Eukaryota; kingdom Metazoa; phylum Chordata; class Mammalia; order Rodentia; family Gliridae; genus Glis; species Glis glis. Next base: position 64,964 of record PVJS01004075.1, read on the forward strand.
TGGGTTGTTATCAGGGAAGGCCATCTCTTGGGTTTTCCTGGACTGTTTGCTAGAGATGGTGATGTGACTTCTGCAGTCTAGGTTTCTTTTTTTTTTTAACGTGCTTTTATTGGTGCATTGGAGTCTTACATCACAGTGAATATCAATTTGATGTTAACATACATGCACACCGCTCTTAGTGTCTCCCCCGCCTCTCCCCACCCATATGAAGTACCAAGAATGATGTTGATATATTCTCATATGTAAATATTGTTTATGATAGTAATTCCACTGATTCACTTCTTTCTTGCCCTTCTCCTTCCCTTGTACCACTTCCCTTGCCCCACTGAGGGTTCTCCATTATCAACAGGGGAGTCTCCTGTTGTCCCCACTACTCCCTAGGTTGCACATATTAATGAAAACATATGTCCCTTCTTTTTTTGTGATTGATCTCACTTAACATAATGTTCTCCAGATTCTTCCACTTTCTTGCAAATGTTATTTTGTTCTTTATTGCTGAGTCACAATGCAGTCTAGTTTCTAAGCTGGTCCTGGTAGGTAGTAAGTCAGCTTCTTGGGCTAGTTGCTAAATACTGTGGGTCTGTTATATTTTAGACATGTAGTCTGTCCATTATCTGCTTATTTAGTGAGTCTCAACTGGGTTAAGCGACTTTCACTTTTTTTCAGTTTTCTAGAACATCTTTATAAGCGGTTCCTTCTGGAAAGTTATAAAATTTCCCTTGAAAACTACCTGCGCAAAATCCTGGGAAAAGGGGGTCTTTGGTTCCCTTTTAAGGTTTTTAAATAATCATTACTATTTAAATATTCTATTTCTTCTGCCACCAATTATTGTCCTTTATATTTTTCCAGAAATGTATCTGGTTCTTGTACATTACCAGGAAATAGTCATAATATTGTATAATGCTTTTAAACTCCAGGTCTATATTTTCCCCTTTATTATATATTTTGTATATTCACATCTTTTTCTTTTCTTGATCAGTCTTGCCAAAAGTCTGTCTTCCCATTTTTTTTTTTTTAGCCAAGTGTGTTTTGTTAATTAATATTCTGGAGTGCTTTATGTTAGTTTTTTAGCATCAAATTCTATTAGCTGGGCATGGTGGCGCACACTTGGAATCCCATTACTTGGGAGGCTGAGACAGGAAGATCACAGGTTCAACGCCAGCCTCAGCAACTTAGTGAGGACTTCTGAAACTTAGTGAGACCCTGTTTCAAAATAAAAAATAAAATTAGGCAGGGGGTGTAGCTCAAGTAGAATGCCCCTGGGTTTAATCCTCAGTGCCACAAAAATAAAAAAAAAATTCCATTAATTTGTCATTAATTTCCTTTCTTGTTTCAGTATATATTTATTTTTGCTCTTGAGAGAATCGCCTAACTCATTTGTTTTCAGTCTCCCTTACTATTTTGTTTTTCTTAAAATGTGTTTAAAGTTATGGATTTCTTTCTAAGTGCTGCTATTAACTGGGTCCCCTAAGTTTGGGCCTACAGGCCAGGTAGCCACACAGATTCTGCAGAAAGGAAGAAATGCCATTTCTTTGCACAAAGGGACCTTCCGCTAACTCCCCACTGGTCCTCAGGTTGCTGTCACCCAAAGCAGGTGCTGCTTCCTGATTCAGAGATGCCATCTAGGCGGTGAGAGTTGTGAGGTGTGGCTGTTGATGGGGTCTAAGTATTTTATTTTATGGTTTTATTTTAACTCAAGAGTTACTTAAGCCAGGCATGGTGGCGCACACTTGTAATCCCAGTACTTGGGAGGCTGAGACCAGAGGATCTGGGTCGGGGGCCAGCCTCAGCTACTTAGTGAGGCCCTCCGCAACTTAGTGAGACCCTGTTTCAAAATAAAGAATAAAAAATAGGGCTGGGGGTGTAGCCCAGAGATAGAATGCTCTTGGGTTCAATCCCCAGTACCACCAAAAAAAAAAAAAAAGAGTTACTTAGTTTCCATATATCTGGGGATTTTGACTCAGTAATGTACAAGGGTAGGTAGGAACAAGTGGACCCATGGAACTGATGAGGCAAGTCAGAAACAACACAGTGGACTCTGGTTCTTGATAGCTAAGATAGGTAAAGGCGTAAAGCAATGGGGAAAAGCCAAGCTACATTAAAATTAATTTCTGCAAAGTTAGCAATAGTGACAGAAGGGGGGAAGAAAGTTCTACTGTCTATACAAGAACTGTACAAAGAACACATGTAAAAGCTGGTAGAGCTCAAAACAGTGGTGAGCGAGCCAAGTAGGGAGCAGTAGTAATATCACATACCAAACCTGCAAATTAGATATGAAACCAAACTTTTACGAGAATACATGCGTATTTACACTTTTTTTTTCTTTTGTGGTAGTGGGGATTGAACCCAGGGGCATTTTACTTCTGAGCTACACCCTCAGCTCTATTTTATTTTTTATTTTGAAACACGGTCTCCCTAAGCTGCAGAGGGCCTCACTAAATCACTAAGGCTGGCAACAAACCTGAGATCCTCCTATCTTAGCCTCCCAATTACCAGTATTACAGGCATGTGCCACCACGTCCAACTACGTGCAGACTTAAACACAACTTAAACACATTAATGTGAATATCAATGGGGGTAGGAGAAAGGAATAAGAGACTAGTGAAGAGGGGAAAAATAAAATTAGAGAGACATACCCCAGCTGAGTGCAAGTCGCCATTAGTCCATACTTTGATAATTCAGTTGTATGCAGAAGAAAATTGGACTAGAAAATGTTTGCAAAATGTCTAGCTAGTCCTGTCGCGTGCTAACTGTAGAGTTGTTAACTGCTTTCTTCCACCACTGCTGAAAAGCCATGCAACATTGTGCAACCCAGTCTAGGTATTTCTTTTTCAATAAGCAAACGCTTTCAACCTTACTCACCAGAACGTCCTTTTTATTAACAATATAAAATGGTTGAGCAAAAGGTTGAAATGAGAAAAGGAGTCATCTAGCTCATTTCTTTTAGAGGCTGCCCTTCCCTAATAAAGAATGGAGTGAACAATTGGTTGTATTTGAGCTATTAATTAGACCAAATTTAATATGCTTACTTGTCGTTTGCCTGCCAAGCATTGCAAAAATCGTTGCTGCTGATTTTACAAGAATTTAATACATGGGAAGACAAGTTGGCTGGGATCAAACAGGAGATTATCTTGCTAAGTGAGAATGATAAAAAAAAAATCAAGGAGAAATACAAGCTTACTGGAAGGGGTGAGGAAAGGAGGGATGGGCAGGCAGCTGCACTGGGAAGGAGTCTCAGAAATGCATGTAATTTAGTCAGGGGTGGGTCCAGGTTTTGTAAGGCCTGATGCTCACCCGTGGGGAGGGGGAGTTTAAGAAAAAGCATATGAAAAGATGAATACAAAATCAATTATGATTATGAATATTGGTTTTGAATGAGAAAAAATCCCAATAAACTACAAAATTTAAAAGCTATTAGAAACCAGGTATGGTGGTGCAAATCTATAATCCCAGTACTTGGGAGGCTAAGTCAGGAGGATCACAGGTTCATGGCCAGCCTCAGCAATGTAGCGAGGCCCTCAGCAACTTAGTGAGACCCTGTTTCGAAATATAAAAGAAAATAGCCAGACGTGGTGGTGCACGCTTGTAATCCCAGTACTTGAGAGGCTGAGACAGGAGGATTGCAGGTTTGTGACCAGCCTCAGCAATTTAGTGAAGCCATCGCAACTTAGTAAGACCCTGTTTCAAATAAAGAATAAAATAGGGCTGGGGGTGTAGCTCGGAGGTAGAATGCCCCTAGATTCCATCCCCAGTACCACACACACAAAAATATATATATGAAAATAAAATAAATGAAAATAAAATAAAAGTAAATTTTTATTTTCATATTACATATGAAAATAAATAGGGCTGGGGTGTAGTTCAGAGGTAGAATGCCCCTGGGTTAAATCCCCAGTACCACAAAAAGTTAAAAATAAAGCTAATAGATATGTTAAACATTGAAAAATCTAGTATCTTACCTGCTTGACTATCTCTACAATGATTTTTTTCCACATTTTTTAGCCACATAATTTTTACAGCCTCTTTCTAGAGCAACCATTTTTTAATATTTCTTACAGAAAACATATAAGAATAAGCCTTAGCCATGCATGGTGGCACATGCCTGCAATCTAGTACTGGGGTGGCTGAGACAGGAGAATCGCAAGTTCAAAGCCAGCCTCAGCAACTTAGTGAGACCTTGTTTCCAAATTAAAAAAATAAATAAAACAGGGTTAGGGTTGTAGCTTGGAAGTAGAATGCCCCTGGATTCAGTCCCCAGCAGCACACACACACACACACACACACACACACACACACACGTGCGCCTTCATATGGATGATTAAAACTTTTATTATTAATCATTAGATGATTAAACATGTGACTCACAAATGTACTTGCTTTTGTAGAACTGCTGTAGGTTTGTGCTCTATAACTATAGAAATTCTGATAAAATCTATTTCCCATGATTGTGTCAAAAAGGAAAAAAAACAGATGATTCACTTATCGTATTTATTGTATTATTAGGTAAATTCTTTTTTTTTTTTTGCGGTACCGGGGATTGAACCCAGGGGCATTCTACCTCCAAGCTACACCCCCGGCCCTATTTTTTTATCCTTTATTTTTGAAACCAGGTCTCACGAAGTTGCAGTGGGCCTCACTAAGTAGCTGAGGCTGGCCGCGAACCCGGATCCTCCAGTCTCCGCCTCCCAAGTACTGGGATTACAAGCGTGCACCACCACGCCCAGCAGGTAAATTCTTGACAGGAAAGAACTGCTGGGACCAGATGTCGAGGATGATGGCGTCCCCTGCTCACCGTACGATACGCCTGATGACAGGGAGAATGTCCTATGGGTTGGCCTCTGACTGCACATTCTCTTCCACTGGCACATCTGGACCAGATGTCACAGGACATACTTTCATACTTTTTCCTTTCCTTTTTTTAGTTAAAGGAATTTATTTGAGAGGTTACCCCAAGAAACACTCGTAAGAATGAGAACATGAGAGAGGGAAGGAAAGTGAGTCAATAGAGGGTGCACTAATGGCCAGGTTACCTCTGCAGGCAATGAATCGGAAAAACAACAAATGACAGGAGAAATTTCAAACTCAGTCGGATTCCCATGGTAGCAGCTCCTGGTGTACTGTTCCGGATTCCCTGAGCTGGTTACTGGGACTTCCCATAAGCTTGGACCCTGCAATCCCCTCCTCACAGGACCTACTCTTACTGTGACACAGCCTCTGGCCTGAGGCTCCCGTCTCCAGGCAGGGGCAGTCTGCTCGGGAAGGGCTGGGGATAAAGGGCTTGCCGGCTGCTATCCCTACACTGGGAAGAAATGACCACAACTCACCATGGAGGAGATGGGAAACCTATGACCATAGCCCACGCAGCCCAAACAAAATGCCATTTCCTAGTTACTAGTCCTTTGGGGAACCCTCAAAATGCCCGCAGCTGCTCCAGGCCTATTAACACAAAGGGAAGTCAGAGGGGAAGGAGACAGCAGACTTGCCAGTGTGCAATTAAAATATCACGTGTGCTTCTGCAAATTTCATTAGACGAATGGCGAGGGAGACCACAGCGGGGCTCCTCCCCAGCTCAGAGAGGCTCCTGATTATGGAGCTGCAGCTCCATAATCTACACAGGAAATCCAGCTCTCACTCCAGTGGGCTGCCCAGGTGGCTGATAGTCAAACTCATTTGCAGCCCACATTAGAGAAATCCAGGCTCCAACGGGCCTGTCCCGAGGTTCTGTCCATACTGGAAAGGGAAGTGCTGAGCCGGTGGGGAGAGGTGGGATGGAGGTGGCAGGGAGGAGAGGATGGGGAGCTTACTGGGCCCTCTGAAGTCATCATCTTCAGGGATGGCTGATCCTGGTAATCTATGAACTGCCCAGCATCTTTTAAAGTCTCCTGTTCGCTGGGCGTGTTGGCACACGCTTGTAATCCCAGTACTTGGGAGGCTGAGACAGGAGGATCGCAGGTTCACGGCCAGCCTCAGCTACTTAGTGAGGCCCTCTTCAACTTAGTGAAACCCTGTTTCAAAATAAAAAATAAAATTGGGCTGGGGGTGTAGCCCGGAGGCAGAATGCCTTTGGGTTGAATCCCCAGTACTGCAAAAAAAATTAATTAATTAAAAATAAAGTCTCTTGGTGAAGCTGGGTGTGGTGGTGCACTCTTGTAATACCAGTATTTGGGAGGCTGAGACAGTAGGATCCCAGGTTCGTAGCCAGCCTCAGCTACTTAGTGAGGTCCTCCGCAACTTAGTGAGAACCTGTTTCAAAATAAAGAATAAAAATTAGGGTTGGGGGTGTAGCTCAGAGGTAGAATGTCCCTGGGTCAATCCCCAGTACCGCAAAAAAGAAAAAAAAAAAAAAAGAAACCGCCGGGCGGGG